>LOJH01038415.1:989-11469 GCA_001685095.1 Ellobius talpinus | reverse complement strand
TCTGTCTGTCTGTCTGTCTGTCTGTCTTTCCATGCCCCAGGCTCTGTGCTCAGATAGAGAGGTTTCAAATCACCATCAGGTTTAGGGAACTCTAGCACTTGATACAGCATGGATGAATAAGCTACGTGGAATAGGCTAATCACAGAGGGACAAATGCTATCTGACTCCATTAAAATGAGCTTCCTGGAATAAGGCTAGAACCGTAGAATGGTGGGGTTGGGGCTGTGGAAGGAGAATAAGGAGTTGAATGGGTATAGCCTTTCATCTGGGGAAGAGGAGTTATTCTGGAGATGGGTGGTCACACATCAGCACAAAGACCCTCGATACCAATGGACATTATACCTAAGAATGATGAACTTAGATGTATTTTGTAGATATTAATAATAAATATAATAATAGAAGGCTGGGGATGTAGCTCAGTTGATAGCATGTTGCCTAGCACCCACAGAATCCTTGGGTTCAATCCCTGGGAGTGCACAAACCAGAAGGGGTGGCATGCACCTGTCATCCCCTCACTCAAAGGCAGAGTCAGAAGAATCAGAAGCTTAAGGTCATCCTCATCTACAAATGAAGTTCAAGGCCATCCTGGACTACGTATGATGACACTGTCTTAGAAACAAAGATGACAATAAAGTTTATGTTGAGCAGTCCAATATCAGAAGGGTCCTGAAGGTAGGAAGTAGAGGCCCTTGCCCGAGAATGTACAGGCTCAAAGTCACATGGAAGTGGGGTCAAAAAAACCCCAGTGAGCCTGGGTCCAGGCAGCTTCCTGTAGGACCCCATTCTCCTGTGTCCTTGCCCCTCCTTCATCTCCAGAGGAAGTGAGAGCTGTGCTTTTATAGCCTCTGCTGCTGGATGGGGCCAGGGACCCATCCAGCCTGGGTTATTTCAGAAACCACACCTTCCTAGCTCCCCAGTTTCTAGCTATATTGGGTCAGTGACCTCCTAGATATGATCTCTAAATAAAGTCTCCTTCCTCCAAGGACTCTTCAGAAATGTCCTGCCACTATGATAATTTTAAGCTTCATTTTATTTTAAAATTATTTTATTACTTATTTTCTCTGTATGTGCATGTGTACTGTACACATGTGGGTGTGTGAAGGAGTGCCCACATGCATGTGGAGGCCAGAGGAGGATCTTGGGTGCCCTGCACAATCACTCTCTACTCCATTCCTCTAGACAAACTTTCTCACTGAATGGAGATGCACTGGCAGCCTGCAGGCTCCTCCGTCTCTGCCCTCCCCCACTTCCCACCCAGTGCTGGGGTTACAGACTCACATAGCTATGCCCAGATGATTTCTACGTGGGCACTAGGGATTTGAACTCAGGTCATCATGCTTTTACAGCAAGTGCTCTTTCCACTGAGCCATCTTCCCAGCCTTTTATTTTGATAGACACTTAATAAGGCCCCTGTTCCTGTGACAGTGGGCTATTTCAACACCTGTATACAATGTACAATGATCAGGGTAATTAGCTTGGTGGTACAGTGGGGTGACTGTAGTTAACAACGTCATTTCTATTTAAACCTACACAAGCTGGTAGACTCTTGGACAACAGGAGGTCCCTGTTCTTTGTCAGACTTCTGCAAAGGTGTCTCTTTTCAGCATCTTGGAAGGGCCCTCAGTCCCCTTTCCCAGGGCCATGGGGACAATGCCATCCAGTCACCCTCTCTGTGTTTGAAATTGCAACTGTAAAAGTCAGTTGACTGCCTGTGGCTAATAAATGGGTGTGATGTGATATCATAGGCAAACAATGAATGGTCTAAGCAAACAGCAAGAGCAAGATTGAGGAAGGAAGGATGAGGGAGCCCAGTCACCTTTGTCCTTATCTGTCTTATCTCTCCCTTTTGTTTTTTCCTGTACAGTGGCTCCTCACCCCTGCCTCAGTTATTATAGAAAGACACAGGAGTGCCAGGCTTTTCTGTTCTTAAAATTATACTATCTACTGAGAATGTAGCTCAGTTGGTAGAGCGCTTGCCTATCGTGCATGGAGACTCTGAGTTCAGTTCTCAGCACTCGCGTGAACTGGGTAGGCATGATGGTGCATGCCTGTAGTTCCAGCACTAGGGAGGTTGAGGCAAGAGTATCAGTCCAAGGTCATTCTCTCTTGGGCTATTTAGCAACTATTTAGCCAGGGCTACATAAAACTATGTCTCCAAAAAGGAAAAGAATAACCAAATAAGTTTAATTGCTCAATATCTTCCTCGCATGAACCCAAGAGCTCAATGTGTATGGCCTACCACTGACTTGCCTCAAGTGACCCGGGGGTCTTCAATGACAAGTCTCCCCACACAAATTTTACCACTGTTGTGTTGATAAGAATTGGATAAATTTAACATCTGTGATCCAAATCTTATATTCTGTATAAAATCTTGTGGCATATAGAAAGCTTTTTGGAAGGGCTAAACCTTTTCATGGATGGACTCAGTCTTTCTGCGGTTCTTTCAGGCATATTGAGAGGAGAACCCTGTGCTGGATGAAGCAGATGTGGCATGGCAAGTGAGGGGTGTTGAACAGGGTACCTGGGACCTGGGGCAGAATAGGGAGGGCTGATAGGTAAGGCTGATCCTCCTGGGGTTTTTTCTGACTGCCCAACATCTAGCTGACTTTCTATCTGGCTGGCTGTCCATCAACAGTTTCTTTCTGTTAGTTTTAAGAATTAGGTTTATTCAGTTTTTGTATGTGTGAGTGTTTACCCTGCATGTATTTACATGTAACACATGCATGCTTGGTGTCATGGAGGTAAGAAGAGGACATTGGATCCCCTGAAACTGGAGTTATGGATGGATGTCGGCCGGCACATGGGTGCTGGGAATCTAACCTGGGTCTTCTGCAGAGCAACAAGTGCTCTTAACCACTATGCAATCTCCCCAGCAGTGCAACCGCCTTTCCACCCTGTTTCTGTGGTTCTTCCTGGGTGTTATATGAGTTGTGTATCTATTCACTTGACTGTCTGTTCTCCTTCAGGATGCTTTCCACGCCTTCCACCAGAATCTCCGTTATGTGCGCAAGTTCCTGAAGCCCCTGCTGATTGGAGAGCTAGCCCCAGAGGAGCCCAGCCAGGATGGGGCTCAGAATGTGAGGGAACAGCTGGAGGCTTGGGGGCATTGCCTGTTGCCTGTAGCAGCTTGTTCTATATTACTTCTGGGGTACTCAGGATGGGGGCTGGGTCTACAGTCCCTTTGGGGCCACAGTCAAAGGTGAAAGTCATAGTGATGTCCTGTAGAAGTAAGGATTCCAGATCTGACTTAGCTAGCTAGGTATTTGCTGTGGGTCTCCAAGTGAGGCCTCTTTCTGCCCCAAACCCAGTGCTCCCCGCCCCAAGTTCTACAGTGAGGATGTTTTTGAGTCCCAAAGGATCCCTCTATTGGCTAAGCTTTTCTCTGCTTCCCACCCACCCACACCTTTGGGGTCAAGGAGAGACTTAGCTGCTAGCTAGTTCCCCAGCTTACACCCTGGCTGGTGTTTTTGTTCCTCTATCCATCACCTTTGCTGAAACCTGGGCCCAGCAATGGGCAATGGGATGGCTTAAGAAGCAATGAGAAGTTTCTGTGGACTCTGGTGGTCCCTGCTTCCTCATCTTCTGGACCACTCTCCTGCCACAGACCCAGATGATCGAGGACTTCCGAGCCTTGCGCCAGGCAGCTGAGGACATGAAGCTGTTTGAAGTTGACCACATTTTCTTTGCATTCCTGCTGGGCCACATCCTGGTTATGGAGTTGCTGGCCTGGCTTATCATCTACCTCTCGGGCCCCGGCTGGGTGCCCAGCATCCTTGCTGCCCTCATCCTGGCCTTATCTCAGGTAATTCCAAGACTATGCAGCAGATATGGTCCAGCACATGTGGAAAACTCAGGACAGTTTTTTGTTTTTTTTTAATGAATGAAAGAAAGGATGGATGGATGGATGGATGGATGGATGGATGATTGATGGGTGGGTGGGCACATGGATGAGTAAGTGAAATGTTAGAGGCCTTTAAGATGTGCCAGGTCCAGAATGTCACAGCCCTGTGTGTGATAGGACTTGCGTAGGTGAAGAAAAGGCCTAACATGAAGGTCATGGCTAAAACTCCAGCAACAAAAGACAGATTAGCAAGAGAAAAACCTAGAAAATTTATCTGATCATAATCTTATGTGGCCAAGGAGCCTTCAGATTAAAGAGCAAAAGACCAGGGTGAGCTGATGTATGAAGCAGGAATAGCCTGTAGGAATGGGCTCAGACATGAAAAGTTTGTGTGATGGAAAGAGAATGAGAGGGTCTGAGCTGGTGGAAACAGACTGGCTCAGAAACCTGGCAAGGCCTGGCTGCTCAGACTTTTTTGGCCTCTTTCTGAGGTATTCTTCCCTCCCAGGTATGGGATGGAATGGTTTTCGAAACAGAGGTCTTATGCACTCGTCTCAGATGAGGTGGCCCTCTGTTAGGTCAGGACCAAGGCAAAAGGGAAATTAAGAGTAGTGATTTCAGGCTTTGGGGAAAGAGCAGCCCTGTGTCTATGGCCTGCCTCAGGTAGGGGAGAGAAATCTAGGCTCTGTCATTTACCTTGGGGAATGCAGGGAAGCAGGAGACAGGAATCTATGAGAAGAAAAGAAAGTTGGCTTCTGCAGCCTGCATTCAGAGGAATGGTTTTTCTGAATCTTGACTTTTGCATACACACACACCATCAAACTCAGGTGCACTGGTCCAGTAAAATAGGCAGCTGGTTTCAGTGGAACATCAGTAGTAGGTGAAGCATAAGCAGTGGGTGGACCCCTAGCACCAGAAGGGGCCTAGGTAGCCTCCTCCACCCTTGACCTCCTCCTCCCCCCAGGCCCAGTGCTGGTGTTTGCAACATGATATAGGCCATACCTCCATCTTCACCAAGTCCAGGTGGAACTATGTGGCCCAGCAGTTCGTGATGGGGCAGTTGAAAGTGAGTGTGAATCTGGGTGAGCATCCAGGCATGGAATTGGGGCTCTGCTGGGTCTGCTCAAATGTATGGGTACAAAGTAGGGGCATAGCCTGGCTCCACCCCTGAGATCCCTTCTCTGCACAGGGCTTCTCTGCCCATTGGTGGAATTTCCGCCACTTCCAGCACCATGCCAAGCCCAACATCTTCCACAAGGATCCAGATGTGGGTGTGGCACCTGTCTTTCTCCTGGGAGAGTCATGTGTGGAGGTAGGTGGCAGGGATCATGGACACTCAGGACAGGCCTGCAGCAAAGGGGCCTTAGCAGGGACTGAGACCCCATGCTTACCCCCTAGCTTAGCCTTATTCCAGCTCTAGGTTCGGTCCCTTCTCCCATCTCCTAGCCACCTGGGGATGAGTGGCCCAATGGCTAGAATCTAGAGTTGCCTTTGACTGTGGCCTAGCCAGCCCCCTGACCTTGGCCTGGAGAGCGGCTCTCCCCAGCTGACGCCTGTCTCCACAGTATGGCAAGAAGAAAATCAGATACCTGCCTTACAACTGTCAGCATCTGTACTTCTTCCTGAGTGAGTACCTGCTGGCCCTCTGGGATGGGGCAGGCCCTCAGCCTATGCTACCCACCTGACGGCTCTAGGCCTTCTGCTCTGGCTGTCCTCACTCTTTTCCACCCTCCCCAGAGTCCCTCTACCATTGAGTCAGGGTGTCAGGAGTCCTAGAGTGTTCTGTAACTGCTTCTGCAAACAGGGACAGGGTAGACTCAAGGACAGAAATGTGTAAGGCTGGCTCCTGACCTATACAAGGGACAAGGGAGGTGGGAGACAGGGACAAGAGCCAGCCGCCAAGAGACCGAGTAAACTGTGAGGTCATCTCAGTGGATAGGTCCGCATTTATGTTCTCTCCTCCACCCACCTCACCCGGGTACCCCATCCCTGTTACTGCATGCCCCTATGCTCCCTTCTTGCAGTTGGCCCACCGCTGCTCACCTTGGTGAACTTTGAACTTGAAAATCTGGCACACATGCTGTTGCACATGCAGTGGATGGTGAGTGGTATTGCTCGGGACCACAAGTATTCAACTTTCTGGGAGAGGGCTTCAGGGAACAGTCCTATCCATCCCTGAGTGTGAATGGGTGTGTGTGTGTGTGCCCGCAAGGAGAGAGTATGGACTTTGGGGTATGCGGTGGATCTCTTCTGTGAAGGAGCTCCCCTTGTGGGGAGAGTCAGTGGACTGACTGCCAGGCACCTGTGTCCCAGGCATGGGCTGCCCTACTGCACCCTCAAGGTCACCACCATGGTCAGCTCTAACTGGTGACATGGCAGGGACCCCATCCTTTTACGTAGTCATGAAAGCAGAGCCTGATGAGGGGCAGTGGCCTATCTGGAACCCTGAAGCAAATGCAAAAGAGAGTTGAATGACCCCAGCCCTTCCTCTTGTCTCCCAGTTCCCCCATCCGTGAAAGCTACTCAGCACTGCCTCTGTCTTCCTTGTAGGACTTGCTGTGGGCTGCTAGTTTCTACTCCCGCTTCTTCTTGTCCTATGCTCCCTTCTATGGTGCAACTGGGACACTATTTTTCTTTGTTGCCATCAGGTATGGGCAGATTCAGGGTGGCAGGGAGTGGGGAGGTTTCACGCAGGTGGCAGGGGACCCTGACCACAGCCCTCCCTGCTTAGCCTGTTGTCCCAATGTAGGATGGGTGCCAGTACCACCTCTTCAGGTGGCTGTTACGATAATCAAATTTTAGCAGGGTGGCCAGACCCTAGGGCTGGTGAGTCTGAGGAAAGCAGCTTGACTTGGTCATGGGTCTGTGGGTGGCCCTCAGCCTCACTAGGGACACTGCTCTATGAAGTTTTTTTAAATGTCAATGCAGAAGCAACTAGACAAACCCATTGTACAGATGGAGAAGTTGGGGCCCAGGTCTAGGTTCAGCTGTACATATGCCAGCCTCCACTCTGAGCTGGATTTAGGGCAGTACCAAAGCCTCCCTCACAGGGTCCTGGAGAGCCACTGGTTTGTGTGGATCACGCAGATGAACCACATCCCTAAGGAGATTGGTTACGAAAAGCACCGGGACTGGGCCAGCTCTCAGGTAGGCCCTGGGGAGCCTAGTTGGAGGACATGCCAGCTGGGGAGTCATGTTCTGGGAGGGATCAGGCCCTGCTGAGGCTGCCAGATGGTGGGGTCAAGGTTCTGAGCCAGCTTCCCTCACTTGTACCCCTCCTGCCCCTGGCAGCTGATAACCACCTGCAATGTGAAACCTTCGCTCTTGGTTGACTGGTTCAGTGGGCACCTCAGCTACCAGATTGAGCACCAGTAAGTGTGGCATGTAGGGCTTTCTCGGTACAGGGTGAGGCCAAAACCAGGGTCCAGGACTCACTTCTCTGTGATCCCTGGAAGATGTGGCCTAGAGGGTGAGGAGTAGGTGGGCTGCCTCTGGCAGCTCCCCACTCAAGATCTGGCCTGCCCTCCCAGCCTCTTTCCCACGATGCCAAGGCACAGTTACCACAGGGTGGCCCCCCTGGTCAAGGCGTTCTGCACCAAGCACGGCCTGCAGTATGAGGTGAAACCCTTCCTCACTGCCATGGTGGATGTCATCAGGTAAGGCTGCGCTGGGCTCCTTGGGTGGCATAGACGAGGCTCTTCCAAGTCCATGCTCACTCTTGACCCAGTCAGCACCTTCCAAGCTCCTGGCCCTCAGCGAGGGCCCCTCCCTCAGTCCTGGCTTTCTAGGCCTTTCCTGATCAGCCAGTGTTCAACTTGTTCCCCCGTGTAGAGTCTCATGGAGCCATAGAAATATGGCAGTGAGTCAGACAGGCTTAGAGGTTTCTGCCTCCTGGGAACTGAAACCAATGTTCTAGCTGGGGAAACAAAGCAAGCATTTGTAGGGTTGGGGAGTTGGCTCAGTAGGTAGAGTGCTTTCTGTGTAAGGATGAAGACTTGAGGTCAGATCCCTGGCACCCATGTAAAAGACCAGGAATGATGGCCCGTGCCTGTAATCCCAGCACTGGGGAGGCAGAAACAGGGGATCCCTTTAGGGTTTATTGGCCAGTGAGCTCCAGGTTCAGTGAGAGACCTTGTCTCAGAAAATAAGATGGAAAAGCAATAAGAAGATGCTGGATATCAACCTCACATGTAACATACATTCACCCCACAAACACACACACGTGTGTGGTCAAACAATGAGTGCATGATAAAATTTGAGAACGATTTTAAATAACATGTAACGAGAATGAAACCTAGGGTGGAGGCAGGAGAGGGGATGTGGAGGGTCAGGCAGAGGGTGTAATATTGTTTATGGCATAGCAGGGGCAGAGTGTGGAGAATCTGCCATGTGAGCAGAGGCAAGAAGCTGGGAGACAGCTGGTCACTGGGGAAAGGGCACCTGGCTGAAGATAGAGGCCCTGCGGAGGTCCTCAGGCAGGAATGTGCTGATTTGTGGGAGGAGAGGAGAGAGACCACTTACTTTTAAATCTTACAAAGATGCTCTAAAGTGTGCATGCACTCTGAGCAAGAATAGAAGCAGAAAGGGGAAGGCCAAGCTGCTTGTCAGGAGGGCTCAGCCTCCAGGAACAGCCTTGGAGGTGGGAAAACCAGAGGTTGGATTCTAGACCTGTGACATCTGTACATTGTTCTTTTCCTGTTCTTGTCTTTGGGATTATGATGGGGGCAGGTTCTGTGCCCCATGTCTTGGGTTGCAGAGCCCAAAAGGGAGAGGCAACAGGGAGAACCAAATGAATGATGGCCAGGCCCACTAAGGCTCACAACTGGACTTGGCCACCTGCCACTCACCTCCTTGTTGCAGTCCAGACTCCACTCTGGTTAATGAGTGCCTGGCCCCACCCAGCTGCCTGTCTTGGGGAGGGCGGGGGATGGGAACCCACAGGGATGTCTTTACTCAACATTTCTTATGGGACACAAGGGGATGCTATTACCTTCCAGTTGAGTCCCTGACTCCCATCCCCAACTCTCAGATCCTTGAAGAAGTCTGGCGACATCTGGCTGGATGCATATCTCCATCAATGAAAACAGCACCCTCTTGGGTGGCGAAGAGAGAAAGGATACAGACTCCAGCAATCACGAAGTCACTGGGCAAGATGAACGGCCCTCTTCACCTCCTGCTGGGGCAGCCTGCCTACCTGCCTGGTCCTGCTGCTTTCCTCAGTCCTCAACATTTTCTGTTCAAGGGCCCTATGGCCATGGCACTTGTCCAACAGGACCAGGGGTGGAGCATAGCATGTTTTCCTAGAGCAAGAATTGGAGGAAAACTTGTTATTTTTATATAAAAAGCAACTCAGACACATGGAGCCAAGTGTTGAATTTTCATGGATTTTCTGCTTCAGACTTCCTGGAGGGGGCATCAGAGTGTCGAGATGGGACGGGATGTAAGGAGTTCCCTTCCACGCTGGGTACTCTGGGTCATGGCGGCAACAGCTGCTCCAGCTCGGGTCCACCTCAGGGCTTGGCCCCTTCCTGTTCCTACACTCAGCAGCACCCTGGGATGAGTTATATACTCAAGGACCTGGGGTTGAGGGTCACATCTGCAGGAGTCTCTGAGTTGTAGGATGGAAAGCCCATGTGTTGGTACTGGCCTCCTACAGTCCTCCACACAGGAGGGTCCAGTAGTGTGGAGCTCTGCCAGACCTGGCATGGCAGTTACAGTGCTGAATGGGCAGGGACTTGGGTGGCCATTCCATCCCTAAGTCCTTGGAATATGAGGACTTTTTCTTGAGCAGGGGCTAGCCTCCCACTTGGCCTCCTGCTTTCCATCTGGATAAGCTGACCATATCTATCAACTTTCGGACATCTCTACAGGGAGATTTTGCTTAAATCTTGCTTCTCCACTCCCAAAGTACTAAGAATGTTTCCTTCTGCTTATACTAAGCACCCCAGTTTGGGAGGGCATACATACTCAGTGCTTTAGGCATACTAGGCAAGTTCTCCACCGCTGACCTAAACCCAAGCTTGGTGAGAAGAGAAGGCCCAGTGGACCCTTTCACCCCCAGCACAGACACTTCATGGCTCCAAGCTGGACTGCAGATCTTTAAAGAAGTTTCAGCAGTTTTAGGCAGTAGCAAACCCAGCAGAAATACCGAGCTGGGGGTCTCCTGAAGGAGCAAAGGCCGCCCCACCAGTTTTGGGGGACGCCCCACACCACTCTTGTCCAGCACTTCCATTGCTCTGGACCTCTGTCTTTGAGAGGGAAGGACACAAGAGGTATAGTTCTGCTCACACAATTCTCTGGTCCTGCCCTGTTGTCTGAGGTTTTCTGTCCCGCCTGGTTCCCGCAATTGTTAAGTCCCAAAGAAATCACACAGAGGTCTACTTTAATTATAAACTGATTGGCCCATTAGCTCAGGCTTCTTATTAATTCTTATAACTTATATTAGCCCATTATTCTAGTATATGTTAGCCACATGGCTCAATACCTTATTCAGTGGGGCAGGTCACATCTTGCTTCTGTGGCTGGGCAAGGACTCCAGAGGAATGGGCTTCTTCCTTCCCAGAATTCTCCTGTTCTCATTGGCCTGCCCCTACTTCCTGTCTGGTTGTCCTGCCTATACTTCCTGCCTGGCTACTGGCC
>LOJH01038414.1:0-15056 GCA_001685095.1 Ellobius talpinus | reverse complement strand
ACATGCCTTTACATTTTCTATTTATTTTGTTTTTTAAAGTTACTCCATTACCAACCTAATTTAGAATGAGCTTTTCAGCTGTTACAGAGATACTTCTTGTAGCATTTTGATTGCAACTCTATTAAATATTGTATATTAGCTAGTGGTCCCCTTTTTAAATTCCTGGGAATTTAATTGCACTAGGTTTCTAGCTTATATCAGTGATGCCCCTGATTCCAGTTTTCTTGCTCTCTTCCTCCATTCTCCTCTACCTGATCTCAGCTGATCCCTCCTGTTCTCATGCTCAACTGTCACATTCAGGCCTCCTTATCCACCTCAGCTGTGCATTCTAGTTCCCCTTCACAATGAGATTCACATGGCCCACCTTGAGCCTTCCTTGTTACTTAGCTTCTTTGGCTCTGTGGATTGTAGCATGATTATCCTTTACTTCGTAACTAATATCCACGTATGAGTGAGAACATGCCGTATTTGGCATTCTGAATCTGGGTTACCTCAGGTTGATCTTTTCTAGTTCCATTCATTTGCTAGCAAGTTTCATGATGTCATTGTTTGTAACAGCTGAGTAATACTCCATTGTGTAAACGTACCGCATCTTTTTTATCCTTCCTTCTTCCGTTGATGGACATCTAGGTTGTGTATGGTTTCTCGCTAGTCTAATTGTTATCAGAGAGGTTTCCTCCAGCAACTGATGGAAAGAGATGCAGAGACTGACAGACAAACATTGGGTCAACTTCAAGGAATCCTCTGGAAAAGGGGGAGGAAGGATTATGGGAACCAGAGAAGTCAGGGAAACCATAAGAAAATCCACAGAATCAAGTAACTTGGGTTCATAAGGGCTCACAGAAGCTAAATTGTTAACCAGAGAACTTGCTTGGGATTCACTTTGGCCCTGTGTACATGCACATATCACTGTTGTGTTGGTTGTCTTCTTGTGGGACTCCTAACAGCGGGAGCTGGGGCTGTCTCTCATTCTGTTGCCTGGTTTGGGACCCTTTTCTCCTACTGGGTTGCGTTGTACAACCTTAATAGGAGATGGGAGGCGTAGTCTTATGGCAACTAGATATGCTATAGCCAGCTGATATCCATGGGAAGTCTGCCCTTTTCTGGACAGAAAGGAGAAGCAGATGGGGAGAATGAGGGTTTGGGGGAAGGGACTGGGTAGAGAAGAGGGAAAGAGGAGAAACTGTGATGGGGTTAGGGAAATATAAATAAATAAATTTTAAAAAGATAAGGAAAACATTAAAAGTCTTAAATAAAAATAACATTCTTGAGATAAATATGTGTACATTAATTGTGCAAAAATTGATCTAGTAAGAATATTGACTATGCAGGTAATGAATATAGGATTCTGCATTTCTGACATTTATCTTTTATCTTAGCATTATGTTGTAGTTTTATGTATACTGGGACATGCGCTGCATTTGTTGCTGTTTTTACAATATATTTAAATTTTTTGTAGGTAATAATTTTTTATTTTTTAATTCAGCATTATGTTGTAGTTTTATGTGTTCTGGTACATGCATTGTGTTTACAATTATACTGCATTTATGTATTTTCTATAAATAGTAATTCATGTTTTTAAATTCACTTCTAGTACACTACTTAAAACTTCACTTCTAGTTACCCAGTGTTTGAAAGGAATGGTTTTAAAAGCTTCTGTTTGTATCCTCAAAGTTAACACAGGCAATAGACAATCTTAAAACTAGGTAATATGAATCAAATGGAATTCTATCAGACCACTGGCATTCAGGTTAATTTTATAATTTCCATTATATTTATGAGTCATATCCACCCATATAATATTGAATCTGTAATTGTTAGTGTTCAAACTATGACCACTTCTAATATTCCCAAGATCAGAGCCAAAATAGAAGGAACAAAGGTTCTAACTGAGTTCTAGCTTCCCTGTTATACGGGAGAATTCTTGATTAGCAGAAACTAATTCCCATAAAATTCTAGCAGTGCTTCACTTGAGGAAACCAAATAAGTTCTCTTTCAAGGTTTGGGAATGAATGTATACTAAATGCCAATTTAATTAAATAAGGAATCGTCCTATTTCAGAAGCTGAAACATTGTTGCAAAGGACTTCACACGTTGCCTTTTGTGTGACCAGTTTAAACTCAAGCCAAAAATCTATTGTGGTCCTTGCATCACTCCATTTTAGTTAATACCTGCTACTTCAGAAAAAAATTAATAGGAAATACTATGTTACAATCTGTCTTTCTAGGATTAATTCATTTTTATTCAGTATAGATATTTGAAACACTTCCCATCTGTTGAAATGACTCATTAGTTTTTTTTTACCGGTTCAATTGGTATGATGTTTAGTTATTAGATTTATTCTTTCTCATGTGAATTAGCAAATATTAATTTCCCTCTACGCATGCATGTGTTTGCATGATTTTATCTGTGACATTTTTTGCTATTGTTTTCTCCTCCAATTTTTATTTTGCTTTACTTTTTAAGTCATTTCTGTGCACATACAGAGAAATGACTTTGCAACTGTATTTCAAACAAAAAAATTGGAACAAGGTCACAAAATGTTTCTTTACAGGGAAACAATAGGAATGAGCTAACAGGCTCCTAGGTCATTCTGACCCATTGTGGCAGGTTTCTGCACTTTGTAGTGCAAAAAAGTAATAAATAGCCTCAGAGAAAGTCTCTGCCTCCTGCTATTTATATGTGGATCGTAAATCTAAGTGACTGGCCTAATCCACATTGTTTGTTGTTATTGTCAGCTAATGCGACCTGAAGAACATACTTGATCTAACCAATTTGTTGATTTTTATACATATCAATAAAAGTACAGCCTATTTAGATGCCTTTTGGGAAAACATTCATTCTAGATGGTGAGCATACATCCCTGTGCCCAGCTCATCCCTTACCATCTTCTGTGATTATCCTCATAGTGGATTGATAAACTATGTGTCGTATATGTGCTGGCTCTTCCTGCTAGAATGATTTCACTATTTTTTAGAAGCAGTTAAGACCAAACTTGAGATATAAGACTCAGGTGGGAACTGATATTGACTTCCTGATAAATTAAGTTATCAAGAAGTAAATCTTTAATTGCTATTTGGGAAGAAGAAATAAATAGTTCTTCATAGTATGCAGCAATGATCTGCTGCAAATGATGCTCTTGAGTAATCCTTTGCAATAATGGCTTGAAATAACAGAAGCAGTCAAAATACATGATTGGCAAAGATTTAAACAAAGTAAAGATGACTGGAAGGTGAATCTGGGAAAGCATAGAGAAAATGTATAGACTGTAAGCTGCTACTCATAATAACAATATTTTTAAATCTTTAGACCTTTAAGTTCCGGGAGTTTAAAATATTCATCAACTTATATATTTATTCATTTTGCAGCTTATTAAATTAGCTCTTGCTTATGCAGCTTTCCTCGAAATTCTTCATTACTCTTGCTTCTTGCTCTTGGTATGAAAACATTTACTGACCTGTAAGAGATGAATGCCTAAATTACCTATGCTTTGAGAGGAAAACTTCAGAAGAAAACCTTATTCCTTTACAAAGAGAAAATACTGGTAATACATGTGGTTGGATAGCTCATGTCAAAAGACCTTAATTGGACTCATCAATATAGCCCAGAGTTATTATGTACTATTATTAGTTTAAAGATAAAGATGCTTATGTATCAGCTAAGAATTTTATGATTGGGTTGACTAAAACTGCACCTGTTGATTTTCCAAGAGACTGACAGAATTATCCCTGTGTCCCCCAGGTGAAGGCAATCATCATGTACTCTACAAATTTTAATATTTAATGGACCTCAGGAACATACATAGCTTTATTAATTTATGGAAAATTTCAAATTTTATTCTTTTTATCTACTTCTAAAAATATTGAATATTATCAGGACTCTCTTTCTCTGTATTAATAATATTCAAATCCTCCTCTTAATGTGATAGAGGTAAATATGCAAACTCCAGTTCTGTAAAGTTCTTTTATTACAGGTGTAACTTATTACTGAAATTTTCATGGGCTTTATGTATTGAGTGCACATCCAGCACCTAGAGTATGCACTAATGCATCGAATGACTGTGGAATGAATATTTCAGCTTTATAAAATTCTCCATGATTTACAGTACAAGTTCCTGCCATTGGAGTGGTGTGCACCTACCGATCTCTCATCTTGCATTGTACCATTTACACAGCATCCTTAACTCAGTAATTCAATCTGATTGTGATGCACACAAGTGCTTGCAGTAAAATCTTTTCTTACATAATACATAATCCATTACTACTGATGAAGACTTACAATTTCCTGTAATTGTAGTAAATGGCATATTGTTTACATTTACATAAACTTATAGAGGTAAGTTTAATATTAAATTTACATATATATATATATAAACAATTATATATTGCCTATGAGTTTCTACAAGTCAAGAAATCTACTGTTTGCATATCATACACTGACCATCTGTCATAATATCTGCCATATAATGGATATTTTAAAAATTCGAAATAAATAGAACAAATAAATATTATGTAAGAAAGTAACTTCAAAATTTATGAAATTAGAAGTGATGAACAATTAAAAAGAACTTTTATTTCCTTTGTATTTTAGGCATTACTTATAATATAATATAAATATGTGCTCATAACATATGATGGTAACTTAAAATCATATGTTATGAGCACATATTTTGTTTCATAGCCTTTGCATTTAAATGTTTAAAAAGTACTCAAAAACTCAATTCTCTTACAAGAAATGGTTAATTCTGATTACTTGCTTCTTTATATTTACTTTTTCTTCTGAGAATATCTTTCTCATATATGAGTGTCATGAATTTATTTCAGAATTAGCTTTGCTATTTTCTCCAAAATTTTTATTGAAATTGACAATACAAGAGAAATTAAAATGAGAATAATGAAAAGCATTGATAAAAATCTCACTAAAAATTTAGGGAATTCATAATCACTCAGTCCTCGGATATTATCTGCTGTCAGACAATGAGGAATTACTAAGTCTCCTTAGTGTAACTTTTAATAATACAGCTATGCAATTTAATGATTCCTACAAATATATCTCATCTTTGACTTACTTCAGTTATTTCTAAAATGACGTTCTGCAGTTTTGTCTAAATTTAAGCATATAAATGTGTGTTTTAAAACAAAATTAATTAGTCTCTATTCATTTCTATTTTACCACATGAATGATTTCTAAAAGTATTCATTACCTGTTGTAATAAAGTAAGCTTTATCTTAGTGAAATTTGTTCTTTCTAACTTTTAAGTTGATGATATTTTATTTATTCACTGACAAGACTCTTTTAAAAGAACCAAAGTTAAATTATACAATTAATGTTCTTTCATAATGTACTTGGAATTTTCTTGCTCCAGCTGTGGTGTAATAAATGATGACCTCATATCTGTTATAAGCATCTGTATGTAAGCATCTTATAAGGTCTGTGAGAGGAGACACTGTTTATCCCACTCAAGACTTAAATCTGCCTAAAACTCACAGACCTTTTGTAAGTATACTGATTGCATAGAAGAAAATGTCTTGATACATTTTGAATGATATTCAATATTTTGTTTATTCAATACTGATTAGATAAATGAATATAAGTGAATCAAAGTGTCTTTTAAGATGCATGCAGGAAAGCACATGCAAAATACAAAGTTCACAATCCAAGGCATGAATCTCAAAGACAAAGATTTATACCATTGAGATTCAACTATTAAAACTGTTGAAAAATTTTGACAGATTCTGAATCTCAATTAAATGATTTGTGCCTGTTATTCAAGTCTGTAAAAATTTCTTCATTACCTAGATCTCTAAAGCTATAAAGAAGCAGTTTAATAACAGTTATATCAGAGAAGACACCATACATATATTTATGGCAGGAGCATCCACTAAGATAATGTTGTTGAAATGATAATATTACCAAGAGTGAGTTACAGATTTAACTAATAGAGCATATGTTTCATCTATCATTCCTTACATTTTGGTATATTCTTTTGGTTAAATTGTAAAAGTAGCTATTTTTCCATATAATTTTGCATTTGCATGGATACAAATATGAAAAATACAGTTTTTGAAACTAATATTAAAAGTATATCATTTATACTTCATATATATATATTTATATATCATTTTATACTTCTCTATTTAGTTGAAATATTAATTTTTGTTCAACATGGTTACAAACATCTAAAGAGATATGGTTTAAAATGAAATAACAAACAGGGCAGAGAAAATAAGTGATATGTCAGGAACAGCACAACATTCTACTCTATGATCATTTGTGAAATATTGTCTATATCAATGCACCCATAGAAACAGAAAATCCTATTTATGTAGCGGTACATGGATCTGTTCCATCTGAGGTGTGAAGCATACAGTTTATGTATGTCTCAGCTTGCACTCTAATATGATAACACACCATAACAAAAGCAAAAGGGGAGATTATAGTACAGATTATAGTCCATCATCAGAGCAAGCCAAGGCATGAACTCATGCAGGAGAATAGAGGCAGGAACTGTAAGCAGAGAACATGAGGAATACTGCTCCTGGCTTTCTTACAATGGTTTGCTCAGCTTGCTTTCTTATGCAACCCAGGATCACATGCCAGGTATGGCACTACCCATGATGGGCTGGGTCCAACCACATCAATCATCAATTAAGAAAATGCCCCTACAGACTTGACTATAGGCCAATCTTATGGAGACATTTTCTCAATGGATTTTCCATCTTCCCAGCTAACTTTAGTTTGTGTCAATGTGACAACTAACCACCACAACAGTGTTTAACATATGTGTTTTATTGTGATATACCCTGAGTATATTGCCCAGGGATGGTGGAGAATACTTGTAAGATTAGCTATGGACAGAAAACTCATTGTAAGTCTGAGAAAAGCTTATCTTACACACAAGTTCCAGGCTAGCCTTGTCTACATACAGAAACACTGCCCACACTAAAAAAAAATTCAAAACCAAAACCCTAAAAACAAAACTAAAGAAAGAATCAAAAAATAGAACAGAAACTTTGTATTTTTCCTAGTCAGTTCAATTATGACAAGGTTTGGGAATTGAAATATTCTCAGTAAAGTAATGTTTTTCTCTAATTTATTCTTTGTTTCCTAATAACTTTTGAGACTCATGCATGTTTGCCAATGATTTGGGGAAATACTTGCTAGGCGGGTGGTTTAATGTGCTCCCCCTCTGCTTATGTCATTAAGGTTTTCTCTTTGCTGAGGTTGGAACTACCAGTTAAAAGCAAAACTCTAAGAAAACTTACTAACATTTCCATTCATTAGAAAAGCTTTACCTAATTCATCAACAACTTCAAAGCATTTCATCCCCTATTTCTCTCCTTGCTTTCTGGCTCCACCATTTACTACCCTAAGATAAACCAAACACGTCATTCATTGACTTCTTGAATAACGTGTTGAATTCTCATCAGTGTTTCCTTTTACAAAAACACATCAACCTTTTTGTTATTTATATTTTTACTTGTGTATATCTTTCTATTTGTTTTTACTTTAATTCACTGGACTTGATTGTGCTTATTCTATTTTTAGGCTCAAAATTGCTTGAGCTCTTGGAATACACTCATTCATGCTTTTTAATTTTTAAAATTTTTTGAGATTATAGCATAATATACAATTTCTCCCTCTTCTTTTTTCCCTTCTAAACCAGTAGTTTTAACCTTTGTGTCAAGGACTGAAAGATGATTCATCTGTTAAAGCCTAGGCTTACAACCCAAAATATAACCTGTGGGTCAAGACCCCTCTGTTGATTGAACAACCCTTTCACAGGGATCACATATCAGACATCTTGCAAATCAGATATCTAAATTATGACTCATAACAGTAGCACAATTACAGATATTCGGTAGCAATGAAACAATTTTATGATTGCAGATCCTGGAACATGGGGAACTGTGTTAAAGGGTCATAGAAATAAGAAGGCTGAAAAGCACTGCTAAACCCTCCCATGTAACCCCAACCTTGCTCCTTTCCAAATTCATGGCCTCTTTCTTCATTAACTGTTGTTTTGTATATACAGGTCCAAAAAACAATTTTTCTTTTATATATAATAGCAACTCTTTAAACATTTTAAGAAATGTTTTATGTGAATACTGTAAAATGTACTTCCTCTTATCCTTTCACCATCACTTTTTGCTCATCAATTCTTTCACTCTCTCTTCATAAGTATTGTCAGTTATCTCTCACTATATACCACAGTAGATTTAAGAGAACCACATTTGAATTTTGCAATTTATTCTATAATTAGGAATAAACTTTGTAAGAGGCAAATGTAATGGATTTGCTTAGTATTTCTGATTCTTTAATGGTTTATTATTTTCATTCTAGAAGCACAGAGATATTGATTGGTGTTTCTGAAACTCCAGTGATATAAAATAAGCATGACTACCCAAGAAGATCATGACATGTAAAGTTTATGTCTCTACTTATACTATGCATCCTTCAATGAGTTAATTATTGCTCTTCTACAAAGTCCCTAAGAAATCTTAATGACCCATTCACTGTATATTTGCTTTCATTTTACCATGAATATACTATGATATGTTATCAAGAATTTGATTTGATATTAAATATGGTTTCTACATGTATGTTGTACTTAGCATTTCAATATGAACATAGAATACATAATATATCTTCTATAAAATAACTTGTATAAACATACTGATACAGTTTTTTTCTCTTAATTGTATCCTAAATCTTTGAGCAAAATACCTAGACTTTCAGAGAAAATTAGACATGGTGTTTTTTTATTGTTTCTACCTAAAGGCTTGATGGAAAAGGGGAAATTGCTGGTGGCCATATCAGAAGAGCTCCAGACAGAGGATAACGAAGCTACTCTCTGCACATACTGGAGTGGCAAAGCCCCAAAAGGATTGTTTCCAGAATGCCACTTGCACTGTGTTTCCATCTTTGCTGCTGCCATGTTCCTGCCTGGTGTGATTACTATGTAAAGGGGTCCCACTGTATCTTGTAAAGTGTGATTGTTTCTTGGGGAAATCCCAATCCTCACTGGCCAGTTTAATGCAGATCATATTTTTACAAGAGCAAGAATGATTAGCTAGGTCTATGATTTAATTGGACTTTCTGAGTTAGCCTAAAAGATACAGGTGGTAAAGACAGTCAAGATGATTATGAAACTGATTTAGGTTATCTCACAATTGCTCCACAAAGAGACACAAAAAAGGCAAAAAAAGTCTAGAATTTACCTTCATTTTTGTTAGATATGATATTTTCAGAGGGTGAAATATAAGAACAAGGAAATTTCATACATTATGGACCCATAAATTTTGCCTATAGAAAAACAGGCTGACAATTAAAAAAAAGTTATGTCCCTACACCCAAGGTTAGGCATGAACCCCTTGCTCACAGGGCTTACATAATTAAATCCAGACCCCAGTATACACCTTACAAAAACACAGTTGTGAAAGGAAGCTAAAGGACGCTATTGTGTGTAAAGGAAAATAGATGATTAGCTGACCACTCATTTAAAGTTTTGTAGAGTGGAAATTGGCTAGGAATTTTCTACCCTAAAACTGCAAACAGCCACCTGACAATACAAAAGAAACTAGCTGAAATATACTTAGCTTACCTAAAACTTTATTAATCAATTTTAATAGAATCATTGCTTTGGGGTGAAGATTTTATGGTGGGAAAATTAATACAAAGAAAAATGTTTACCTGTGGGCTTGTAAGAAAATATGTAACTTGTGATCTGAATGCAATTTCTTTTTATGTAAAGATTTGAATTTGTTTTTGGAAAATATGTAACTTGAGGTTGTAAGGTAATCTTTTGTTGCTTATAAATATTTGTGTTAGAAGGTATAAAAGGGATAAGAAAAAATAAGAGACAGAAGGAGAAGAAAAGTTCCAGAAGGAGAAACATATAGAAGGGAAACAACTGGGAAGAAGTAAAAGAAAAACAATGGGGTTAAGAGAACAGATCAGAGAATGAACAGAATAGAAACAACCAGCAGAGAGAAAAGGGAAATGAAAAATTATGCTTTGGCCCTTAGAAAAGTTCCTCTGTGTTTGTTTGTGTGTGCGTGTGTGTGTGTGTGTGTATTTGTTCATCAGTTTGTTTGCCTAGTCCACATCTCTTCTCCAGTATCTCTTGCCTGCTGGGACTGGGCCCTTTGGCAGCAAGAAATGAAACATTTATATTATAATTTTATTCTTTTAATTATTTACAAAAATAAGCATGTTTTTTTTTCTGAGGTGTTCTTATTGCCTTCTAAAGAAATTAAATATATGAAGAGAAAATTCAAGTATTCATTCAATAGGTAGATATTGAGGTGTTAATGACCCTATCAGATGTAAACAGAGAGTGCTCTTTGGTTTCGTGGCCACCCAGACCCGAATAATCACACAGAAACTATATTAATTGCAACACTGTTTGGCTGATGGCTCAGGCATATTTCTAGCTAGCTCTTACATCTTAAATTAACACGTTTACATTATTCCTTATTTTCATTACACCATGAGGCTGCAGCCTACTGGTAAGGTTGTGGAGTCCTTCTCCTTCAGCAGTCACATGGTATCTCCTTGACTTCCCCTACTCTCTCTATACACATCTGTTTGTATTTCCTAACTGGCTTTGTTCTGCCCTGCCATAGACCAATAAAGCAGCTTCTTTATTAACTGATAGTAATAAAACATATTCACAGTATACAGAACAGAATTCCACATCATAAGACATAGAATTTTGCATTTTTATTAAATATTTTTATCATATTCTTTCTCCTCCTCCAAATTATCTCACATCCTATCCTCCTTCAAATTCGGGTTATTTCTCCTCCTTTCCTTCAAAAAATAGAAATCAAAATCTAATCAGGAAGCTATTTTCAATTGGTACTTTCTGGGAAAAGGAAAATTATTATTTTTTTCCCAATGGAGTGTCACTGGGTATGACAACCAGATTCTAGGGCAAGCCCTACATCCAGGAGTAGTTGGCCAATACAAAACATTTAACATTTTCAAAAGACAATTATTTCTTGTTATGCTGTCAACCCATATCTGTACACTGTGATCAGTACGTACAGCAGTGCCCTAATTTCTTACTTGTTATCTAAAAGGAAACATTTAAACAGCAAGACTTTATATGGCTATTTTCTTACTCTTAAAAAAATTGAGTAATATACATACATATATATATATATATTCAGTAAATCCTAGCCCTTCTCAACTTCTCTTCTTTGGGGAAAGCACAGCATGTTTACTTGAGAATATCAAGGTCAAGGTAAGTAGTAGGGGAGCAAAAACACATTTAACATGTTTATGTTGCTACATTTTGTTTAATGTTTTTATCAATTTCCCTATTAACATATTTATTGTGAAATAGCAGCATTTAAATACATATACTTAGAATGTGATGGATAGTCACCTTCTGCCTACCCTCTTTACTCTTCTAATAATTTATATTCTTCTCGAAAATGGACATTATCTCCTAAAATGAGCACCAATTATTATTTTAAATCTCTTTGTAAATCTAGTAAACAATGCTAAAACCCAGGATGGATATTATGCAAATGTACGTACATATTTCCAAAACTTTGTTTTATTCTAGACTGAATGAACATTGCATACTTATAAATAATTTTGGAAACATTTACATATACAAAGTTCCATTGTCTCATGGAGATTAAAAGAGAAAAGTAATTAAAGAGAGTCCTTATTGGAAGCAAAAATCTTCTAGGCTTTTGCATTAAACATACAATAGATATATTCACTTTATTGTTAATTGGTTTTCTCAGTTTACTAGAAGAGCTGATACTTCATGTTGCTAGTATATATGTTGCTGTGTATTTTTTTTAAAAAAACGAAGTCAGGAGGTTCAGATGTTTGAACATGATTTGCTCCTAAATATCCCTTTTCACTATGAATTACATATTAAAAGTTTATAACTAAAACCTATTTTGCTAACAGTAAAACAGTACTTAATACATTTCTTTCTTCACTTATTGTTTCCTGTTATGAATTTTTTTTACTTTTGTTTAGCTTTAAAAAATTATACACAAATAATTATAGTTAATTATAGTATGTAATTAATATATGTATAGAATTAACATTAATATATATTACATTTTTCTGCATCTCTATATATCTGTGTACCTCTAAGTGTTAATAATTATTGCTTATATTACATCTGGACCTCAATTTCTTGTAATGACATGCTTTTCTCAAACAGTCTAACCAAAACATAGAACTAGAGAAACAATTAGCTTTCTATTTTTTCCATGTGTTTTAAATTACTTAAATTTGAGAAAAGGAGTGAGGGAAAACTGGGATTGGTATGTAATAAATAAATAGGAAAAACTATATGAAATTATTCTGCCATACTGTTATTTAATATGTAGATTGTATTGCTATGCATAAAATAAGATAGTTTTTGGAATATTCCAAAACATTAAAATATTTACTACTAAATTGTTATATAAACTCTTGTTCACTATTACAATTAATGAAAAATTTCACTTGTATCCCAGGAAATTATACAGCTAATATTCATTTCTAACAAGTGTTAAATTCATTTGACTAATTCTCCTCAGCTTGTTCTTTTCTTCATACATACGTCTTATTATTGCGCTAATTTCCAGTGTTGGTAGACACTGTTTTGCCTGTTAGGATTACATACATTCCTGAGGCACACAAACATGGTTTTCTCTCGCCTTGATTATTCAGCATAGTAGATTGACAGATGATTATCTGAGTGAATATGTTAAAATATGTTGAAAATGGACAATGGGCTATCACCACCTGATCTTACTGATCTCCACCAAGGTAGTGACTGTATTGACCCATCCTCAAAGGACAGGAGGTTACTTAGTGGAGACATCCCCTTAGCCAACATCCTCGCTTCATCTCCTGCTTTGTCTGTGGCCTATAGCTGTGGGCAAGCTTAAGAGAGGGGGTATCTGTTTGCCAGTCGAGGGCCTTAGAGAACTGGTTATTAGCAGAAGGTACGTCGTGTCTCTTCTAGAGGATGGAAGCCGCTGCAGTCTGATGTACAGGGACATTTGGTGAAGTGAGTGAGATCTCTTCTGGACAGAATATCCTGTCCAATGCCGAAGTCCTTAGGTCTTTTCTCAAACAGAAGATCTTCCAGCTTTTTTGGCCTCCTGCTTCTTCATGATAGCAGGGGCTGGAACCACCTTCTTCCCCTTGGCATTCATTCCTTTGGGCATTCATGCTCAGCTGGAGGACACAGTTAACTACGTGAATTGTCAAGAAATCTCATCTTAACCACTAATAGCATATTTGTTTCTTAATTGGTTTCAGCTTTTACTTTTCCAGTTTGAGAATGTAGAAAATAAAATTGGTTCTTGAGTCATTTTGAAGAATAATTAAGCCATAAATGTCACCTAATTAGCACATGATACATGTTGGTAATTTTTCCCTGAGACTTGTACTTTGAGTGCGTTTTCATATTTCTATACAGCTATTTTTTATATCTGCTTTGGAGAAATATATGTTAGGCATTTTGCATTTTTGACCATTGATTTGCTAATGTTCCTAAGAGTTGGTTATTAAACCCTTATTAGGTATGAGATTTGCAAACATTATTTATTCAATTTGTATATTGCCTTTTCATTTTGCTGTTTTTTTTCTGTTGCTAAGAAAAACATATTTCATTTAATGGCTAAATTATAAAATAATTACTTTTTATTTGTTCTTATTTACATGAAATAATTGAATTGTGCATAAATGAAGTTTACTTATTCTTAATAATTATTACATTTGTATTTATTTTGTTTACATATGTTTGTGTGAGGTTGCACATGCTATGATGTACATGCCAAAGGGCACATGTCGAGGTCAGAGGACAACTTGCAAGAGTCTACTTTCTCTTTCTACCTGTGGTTTCTGGGGATCAAACTCAGTTCTTTGGACTTAATGGGATTCATCTTCACCTCTAAGTAATGTGGACAGTGTCATATTTGGAGTCAAAGTGTGATACTCTGGGAGGTGTGTGTGTGTATGAGTGTGGTTACATGTATAGTGTATAGATAGATTGATACTGATAATATGGATGCAGACTTACCCACTTATTTTATATGTATACCTTTCTCTGTGACAAAAGCAACTAAAACCTATCAATAAAAATTCCCAATTTGTGAAAAACCTCTCCACAGTAGAGGACATCATCATTTGGAAAAAAATTGGCAGCCTACAGAATGGAAAGATTCTTTATAAACTACACATCCAAGTTTCAACTATGCATCCAATAGAGGGCTAGCTAATATTCAAAGTATATAAAGAACTAGATACAGCAAGAAACACTTGAAGAAATGTTCAAAACAAGAATCATAAAAAAACAAGTCAAAAACTTTTGATATTTTATTTTACACTAGTCAGAATGGCTAAGATCAATAAAACAAGTGACAGTTCATGCTGGAAAGGATGTGGAGTAGGGAAAACACTCATCCAATTGCTGATGAGAGTGCAAACTTGTATGGCTGCTATGAAAATTAGTGTGGTGGCTCTTCAGAAAATGGGAATCGATCTACCTCAAGATCCAGATATATCGCTCTTGGGCATGTACCTGAGACACTCTTCATCCTACCACAGAACACTTGCTAAACCATGTTCACTGCAGCTCTATTCATAATAGCCAGAAATAGTAAACATCTTCTATGTGCATAGAGAAATGTGCTATATTTACACACTGAAGTATTACTTAACATCAAAAAATAAATAAAATCATTAAATTTGCAGGTAAATTGACAGAGCTAGAAAAAAAATCATCCCGTGTGAGTTAACCCAGATGAAAGGTAAAAATGGTATGTATTCAATTATATGTAGACATTGGATATTAAGTCATTAATAAGTAAACTACAATCCATATAACCACAGAGGTTAGGTGTAGGGTAAGGGACTATGGTAGTATATCTCCCTAAGAACGGGAAATAGAATAGAAAGTTGTGGGTGAATGACAACAGGGGATAGGTGTCTGAGATGGGGGTATGGGAAGAAGGGGAGGAGTGAGAGAGGTGCTATGTGGAGGGTGAGATAAACTAAAGGCCATTTAAGGGGTCATATGGAAA
>LOJH01038413.1:0-15056 GCA_001685095.1 Ellobius talpinus | reverse complement strand
TCGTGGAGTGACACGCTGAGAAGCTTCTCAGGAGGACAGCTGGCATCGGGGGCCGATCCTGCATTCCCACGGGAACCCCAGGACCGACTCCTCATGTGGATGGCACCGAACCCCGCCACTGGGCAGGGAGGGTCGCAGGGGATGTATGGTGAGACTGAGGGATCCCGGCAGAAGGAGCTGGGTTGGAGGCATCAGGCGGATGGGGTTGGGGACTGGGCTGGAGGGGTCTGCCTGTAGGTCTGGGCTCCCCTGGCTCATGCTGCCTCCCATCTCCTTCTTCCACCCGCCACCGTCTCCACATGGATGCAGCTTTTGGGGCCCAGCGCGGAAACAGGGAGCCCTTCCTGCAGGCGCTGGGCCTGCTGTGGTTTCGCTACCACAACCTTTGTGCCAGGAGGCTGGCGCGGGAGCACCCACACTGGGGGGATGAGGAGCTGTTCCAGCATGCGCGCAAGAGGGTCATTGCTACCTACCAGGTGAGTGGTGCCGCCTGACCCGCGCCCACCTGCGTGCAGGATCCAAGGAGACTCGGCTCCCCTAGCAAAGCTTCCCCAGTTTTGGACAATGCCCCTTCCCATGATGCCCCTTTCCATGAGGCCCTTGTTCCCATAGGGGCTAATGTTTAGGAAAATATGAAAAGCTCTTGAAGATGTTTACGTGGACGATTTTACTTGTGATTGTAATTTAGTTGCCTGGGTCCCCCATCCCCCACAACTGGCCTTGCCTGGGTCTCATCTCTGCACCTAAGACTTCCTTCCTCATAGGCTCATTCCAACCTCTCCTTTCCTCTCACTAACCCTCAGAACATTGCTCTATACCAATGGTTGCCCAGCTTCCTGCAAAAAAACCCTCCAGAGTATTCAGGTAAGGGAGAAGAGTTGTGTGGGGGAGCGCCTAAGCTGAAGACTCAGAGAAGAAAGAAGGGTAGATTTGTGATGCCAGGGAGTGAGGTAAGGCACTTGTCTTTCTACAGGGTACCGCCCTTTCATGGACCCCAGCATCTCCCCGGAGTTTGTGGTGGCCTCTGAGCAGTTCTTCTCTACCATGGTGCCCCCCGGGGTCTACATGAGGTAAGGGAGGGGCTGCTGGTGGAGCTGCCCAAGGTTGGAAGTAGGTATTCTATGAGCGGGCTTGGAGCTTGGGGCTTGCACGCCCCTCCACAGTTTCATCAGAAGAGAAGCAGAACTGGGGGGGAGAGGGCTGAAACAGGATCCAGGGGTGGGATGTTTGGGTTCCAGAGGAAATCCTTCCGTTCTCCTAATGGCAGATCATTGGTTTCTGAGTGTAGGCCATGCCTGCAGTTGGGGTGTCTCCTCACCTCCCACCACCCATAGGTCATAGAGATCACTCTCTCTTCAAATCCTTTCACTGTTCTAGGACGCTTATGGGTCATCCTTCACTCTCGGCCAGCCCCCAGAATTGCTCCACCTCGTTCACCACCTTAGCGCCTGCCCCCAATTCCTTTATTGTATTTTTGAAACTCCATTTCAGAAACTCCAGCTGTCATTTCCGGAAATTCTCGAAGGAAGGTTCTGGCAGTTCTCCAGCTCTCAGGGTCTGCAACAGCTACTGGATTCGGGAGGTCAGCATGGTGTCAGGGGCAGAGAGTAGGGGTCATGGTCACTTATCATAAACCCTTGGAAAAGTAACAATTTGGGTTCTTGAGCAGTGGTGCTCCAGGTAGGGAGCAAAAGGGAGAAAAGTTATCTGGGGAGAATTGTCCAAGAGAGTCTGGAAATGCCTGAGCATGGGGGGCGGTGAGGGAGAGGCAATGTGCCTGCTCTCCTAGCTGCCTGGGAAACTGAGGCAGGACTATGGCTGGAACCCAGGTGATCAAGGCCTCGGCAGTCTACCAAGATAGGGAGGGGAAAGGAAGAGTGGCAGAAAGAAAGAGGGGGGAAGTGAGAAGGGACAGGGAGAGCCAGAGGGGGCCTTTGTCCTGGAGCCTTTGGGCTGTGGTCCAGGGTCAAAATCTTGCGTGAATCGTTTACCTCCAGAACCCCAATCTGAAGAGTGCCGAGGAGGTGGACCAGCTGCTGCTGGGAATGGCCTCCCAGATTTCAGAGCTGGAGGACAGGATAGTGGTTGAAGACCTGAGAGGTGAGCTCAGAGGGTGGGGTGTCACAGCGGGATACTGAGGATCCTTCTGGGTGAGTCAACAGGCAGACACACAGATACACACAAATACACAGACTTGGAACAGATGCCAGAATAAGGTGAAATTTGAGTGTGCCCCCCCCCGCTTAACTTATAGTTTTGTGTTGCTTTTATTTTAAGGTGACCGTGCCTGAATTTGGTGGGCATGGGAGCAGCACCACACATGGACATCGTCTCTGGTGTCTACTTAGGTCCTAAGGGTTCTTATCCAGCCCTGTTTTACAGTTGGGAGGTACAGAGAAGGGGATTTCTGATTGGCATCGAGAATTATCTTGAGTCTTAGAATACCTTTTAAGAAAAAATTGCCCTAATCACACATGGTGACATTGGCTCCACACCAAACAAGGCCACTGGTGTCGTGTAGAAGAGTGCTGGGGACTGAATCTGGGGAGAGTTCCCGACAGCTAAATATGAGGATGCAAGGCAACAAGGGGTTGGCATGACTGACTCAAAGTCTGGTCACTTTTCAGATTACTGGCCTGGCCCAGACAGATTCTCTCGCACGGACTATGTGGCTAGCAGTATCCAACGTGGCCGAGATATGGGGCTGCCCAGCTATAGCCAGGCTCTGCTGGCCTTGGGACTGGAGCCGCCAAAGAACTGGAGCACTCTCAACCCCCAAGTAGAACCGCAGGTCAATAACAACAACACAAAAATAATGGCAGCTGGGGGGGTAGGGAGATGGCTCAGTTGATAACATGCTCATTACATATTATTAACATGTTAACAAGTGTGAGGATTTGGATCTCCTATATATAAAACTGGAATGTTCCTGTGATCCCAGCTCTGGGGAGGCAGAGATAGGAGGACACTAGACCTTACCAGCTAACCAATCCAGCCGAAGCAGCGATATCTATCTAGGTTTAGGGAGAGACCCTGTCGCAAAGAATAATGTGGAGAGCAGTTGAGGAAGACACTCTGTCAACCTCTGGCATCTATATGCACACATCTATGTGCAAAAACATATCCCCTCCCACATACATTCATACACAAGATAATGGCAGCCAAAACTTTCTATGGCACTACCGTTCCCAATCCTCTACACAGATGAACTCATTTAGTCTCCATTAGAATATTAAGTTAGTCTCAGTGTTACAGTTTTACCGATGATGGCATTGTTAGTGAGTCCACACACAGTTTGTTACCCCCATGATGCTCCAGGTGCTGGAGGCCACAGCTGCTCTGTACAACCAGGACCTGTCCCAGCTGGAGCTACTTCTGGGTGGACTCCTGGAGAGCCATGGGGGCCCCGGACCTCTGTTCAGCAGCATCATTCTGGACCAGTTTGTGAGGCTACGGGATGGTGACCGTTACTGGTTCGAGAACACTAGGAATGGGTAAGGCCTGGCTGGGCCCTGCCTCAGACCTCACTTTGGCCTGGGGCTCCAGACCCTCTCTGCCTGACCCTAGACAGCCCCCACAGGTCTTGATTTCAGGGGCCTACCCCATCCTTATATCCACTCCAATCCCTTTCTTCACGTGAGTCCTTGGAGGACTGAAAGCCCCTTCCCATCCCAGCAATGGTCTTTTCCCCATGTAGACTGTTCTCTGAGGAGGAGATTGCGGAAATCAGAAATACCACCTTGCGGGATGTACTGGTAGCTGTCTCCAAAGTGGACCCCAGTGCCTTGCAGCCCAATGTTTTCTTCTGGCAGGAAGGTGAGTAGCTGGGAGAACAGACACGGTGTGGGGCAGATTCACCTGGTGCAGTCCAGGGAGCCATGCGCCTTCTGCGTTGGGCTGCAAGGCCTGCAGTTAGCTGCTCCCTACACTGCAGACTACGCTGGCGTGAGGGCTAGACCTAGCAATCGAGCTGAGGCGGATGCTGAGAAATTAGATATGGAAGGGGTCTTTTGAGGGGAACAAGTTCCAGAGAGGTGGACCTGGGAGTGGGAGAAGATATTTGGCCCTTTCTAAGACAGGGAAAGAGGCTTGCCTAAGGAGTGGGAGTCTTGGGCTCTGAGGTCTGCCGTGACTTGTCCCTCAGGTGCCCCCTGCCCACAGCCTCAGCAGCTGACAACGGAAGGCTTGCCCCAGTGTGTGCCCCTTACTGTGACTGATTACTTCGAGGGCAGTGGTGCCACTTATGGCATCGTCATCGTGATTCTCTGCTGCTTACCATTAGGTAAGCACTTTACCTCCCCCTGTCTCTCTTTTTCTGGCCTCCCCTCTTCATAGACTGGCTCTGTCTCCCCGACACACACCCCGACTTGCTGGCTTGCAGGGCTAGCTCCTTTGTATAGCTCGAGCCAGGCTCAGGGCACCTTGGGTATCTGAGGAGCAGTAGCTGAAGGCCCTCCACTTCTGAGGCTATGAGCAAAAGGTTCTTCCTCCCTCTCACTGGTCTCTCCTGGTCCCCTTCAGCGAGTCTGGTTGTTGCCGGGGTGGTGGCTCATCGCCGGAACCAAGAGCGCAAGAAGCTACAAAAGAAAGGCAAAGAGAGTCTGAAGAAGGGAACAGCCAGTGATGGATTGCCAGGTGAGATGAGCCTGGGGGACGGAAGGAGGGAAGGGGATCTGGGACCTGAAAGTAAGAACCAAGTTATAGAGCGGGATGGAAATCAGGCTCAGTAGAAACACATGCTCAGGTCGGAGAATGACATGGGCTCAGAGACCTCTGCTGAGTCACCACGCACAACTGTCCTTTCCTCAGCGATGGAGTGGCCAGGCCCCAAGGAGAGGAGCTATCCTGTCACCATCCAGCTGTCCCCAGACAGAAGTCTGCAGGTCCTTGACAAACGTCTCATCGTGCTCCATACCATCCAGCTACGGCCCCCACAGCAGGTCAACCTTATCCTGTCCAGCAACCGAGGACGCCGTACCCTGCTGCTCAAGATCCCCAAGGAGTATGACCTGGTACTGCTCATCCTGCCTCCCTTTCTGGGCTGTTTTCATGCCCATCCCCTCTCATAAGCGAGTCACCTCTGCTCTGTGTCCCAGCATCAGAGCTTGCCTGTGAAGACTGAAATTGGAGGAGGCTCCCTCCTTTCGGGAGCTCCCAGACTGATTGACCCCCTGAGGCCACTCCCTGACCACAGCCTGGATGGTCAGGGAAGAGACTTCTCTTCCTCCCTCAACCTGAGGTCCTTTGAAGTAGGATATGGACCATGATGGCCCCTTTCTCCAACACAGGTGCTGCTGTTTAACTCGGAAGAGGAGCGAGGTGTGTTTGTGCAGCAGCTGCAAGACCTCTGTATCAGCTGGGCTCCAGGTCTGCGCATGACTGAGATGGACGAGAAGGAGCTGTTTAGGAAGGCTGTGACCAAGCAGCAGCGGGCAGGCATCTTGGAGATCTTCTTCAGACAACTTTTTGCTCAGGTGCCATGACTTATACCTGGCACAGGGGATGGAGCCAACCTGAGCTGGATGGGAACTAAGATTTTACCCTGCAGGCTGGTGACAGTCTTGGTTAGATTCTAAGACAAGTCACGTGTTCTTGTCTCTGTATGCCCACTTCCTTATCTAACCAACAGTGGAGCCAGTGAGGTGATCTACATGATGGATTCTCAAATGGTACCCATGAACCAGTAGCGTCAACTCACTTGGAAATTTGTTATCAGTGCTGGTTCTCAGGTTCCTCTTCAAACAGATTGAATGAGGAGCTCTGGGGATGAGCCCCAGGAAGCTTCATTTTAACAAGTCTTTCCAGGTGATGCTGATGTAGACTCAAGTTTGAGAAATGCCATTCTGTAGGCAGTGCTTAGCCTAAATACATGTACTTAGCCTGAGTACCTCACAAGCAATGATGAATGGCAGCAATGTTAGTTTTACATTCTCTGCACATTGACAGGGTTCAGATTCCAGGCACACAGCAGTGCTATCTGAATTAGCCGAGCATCTAGGCTCAGTCCTTGATGGCTGGCCCTGTTATAGCCCCTATCACCTGCCTCCAGCACAGGTTCTTTCTCTTTTCATTCCTCGACTTTGCTCCCTGCCTCTTTCACTTTTTCTCTCTTCTCAATACTGTCCTTGCTGGATGGTGCTTGGGTCCAGAGGGAAAAAGAAAACCTGAGAGAGTCCATTGACCCCTACTATAGGAGAGCAGAGGCCCAAATCAGCATGTCTGAGCTTCAGGAGCTGGGTTTTGTGACCTGCACGTGGAGGAGATACGAAGTCATTGAACTGCTTCTGTCCCAGGCCTTACATCCTTCTCTCCCTCCCTGTGACTGCCCGAGTACAGGTGCTGGATATCAACCAGGCAGATGCAGGGACTCTGCCCCTGGACTCATCCCAGCAAGTACACGAGGCCCTGACCTGTGAACTGAGCAGGGCTGAGTTTGCCGAGTCTCTGGGTCTCAAGCCCCAGGATCTGTTTGTGGAGGCCATGTTTTCTCTGGCCGACAAGGATGGCAATGGCTACCTCTCCTTCCGGGAGTTCCTGGACATCCTGGTAGTCTTCATGAAAGGTAGGGGTAGGGACCAGCAGAGCATCTGAGGACCCATGAATTTGTTAGCAAGGAGGTGGCCTGTATCCCCTTTCTCTCTTAGGTTCCCCAGAGGATAAGTCCCGCCTGATGTTTACCATGTATGACCTGGATTCAAACGGCTTCCTCTCCAAGGATGAATTCTTCACCATGATGCGGTACAGGCTGCGCCTTTCCAATCCTGAAATATCTTGATGTTTTAGACAGTAACGCAATTTGGGTCAGAGGTGGGCAGGCAAGGTGGCTGAGTGGTACACACTGCATCCTGGATTCTCAAGGCATCCACCTTCAAAAGGTCACCGAGGCAGGTCTCCACCTCTAACAGGGTCCATATCTACTTTGTCTAAAATTGCCAGAAACATTGCCCTAGTTTTAAAAAGTCAATAAAGAGCAACTGTGAGCATCCTCAATTTCTCATTCCCAAGGACAGGACCTTAGTAACAAGCCCCCTTGAGCACCACAGGCATCTCTCTCCTCCTCCTCCTCTTCTTTTTCCGAGACAGGGTTTCTCTGTGTAGCCCCAACTGTCCTGGAGCTCACTCTATAGACCTGGCTGGCCTCAAACTCAGAGATTCACCTGCCTCTGCCTCCCCAGTGAGGAGATTTAAGGTGTGCACCACCAATGCCCAGCTTTTTGTTTCTTCTTGAATCTGCTTTCTCTAAGTTGAGATTAGCGTGTAGACATTTGGCACATAGTTCACTGAAAAAGACAATGAAATTAGTGTGAGTAAATATTGAGCCCAGCAGCCCATTTTCTTCTCAAGTGCCTCTTCCTGCCTGCCTTCCCATTGCTTTTGGTGTTACCTTTGCTGACAATCCCAGCCTGACACAGGCAATTACCACTACTTCCTCCTCCTCCTCCTTCGGTTTTATTTATCTTTATCTTTTGTGTATCAGTATTTTGTCTGCATGTGTGTCTATGTGAGGGTATCAGATTCCCCCGGAACTAGAAATACAGACAGTTGTGAGCTGCCATGCGGATGCTGGAAGCTGAAATTGCTGGAATATCTAGCGCTCTTAATTCCTGAGCCATCTCTCTAGTCCCCAGCATAGACTTCCAAAAGAGCAAAAATGACTACAGCCTGTACTTCACCACCATGTCACTGCAGGTTCAGTCCTGGCAATGTTCTAGAAAATCCAGGAGGAGTTCTCATCAGCCACGGCAGCTCCCATTTTCCCATCCTATAACCTTACAATCCTATAATAAGATAGAACGAGGGGGTACGCCACATGCTCTAGGGTATTGGTGTAAGGAGGCAGCTGCCACTGCAGCAGTGCCCCTCCCACACTCTAGTGTCCTCTCTGGATAGGGAAAGTGGGATCCCTGAGGGTGATGGGTGTGGGCTTTCCCAGAAGAGAATGGGCAGTGAATCCATCACAAGAGAGGGGCATGAGATGTCTTAGACAGTCTCTGCAACAAGTGTTAGTCTTTCCTGTTTGTAGTCATTTCATTCCTCTGGGCTGGGGATGCTTTCTCTACACTGTCAAGGTCCTTTGAGTCTGGGTTCATCACCTCACCTTCATGTTGAACAGGCACCTCCCAGCACCATTTCCCAGATTGCTAGTCTGAGGGAACCCCATCCTGATCTTGCTGCATGGTAGTTACTCTATTTCTATCCTCCAGGTCTTTCATCGAGATCTCCAACAACTGCCTGTCCAAGGCCCAGCTGACTGAGGTGGTGGAGTCCATGTTCCGGGAGTCGGGCTTCCAGGACAAGGAGGAGTTGACCTGGGAGGACTTCCACTTCATGCTGCGGGACCACGACAGCGATCTCCGATTCACACAGCTTTGTGTCAAAGGTGGGGCTAGAGGTGTGTGAGCGTGGAAGGAATATTCAGAATCAGGAAGACAATGAGTGTTCAGAACAGAGTTCCTGATGGACACAGCCCAGGCCTTATTGTCTTTCCTCTGAGCCCTCGGTGCTTGGCACTGAGCTAAATATGGACACTCAGAGACAAGTTGTATATTGTACACAATGGCTCATGATGCCAAAGGGCAAGCCATGGGCATTGGCCTAGGGTGTATCTGGCCAGAGGAGGGGGCCTTGTTTTCTTTTCCCGAAGGATGTGTAGAGTCCTCTCTGTCCAGAAGATAGCCCCTTTCTCCTTACACGGTTACCACGGTTACCACACTGGCTGCCCTCTGTACCGGAAGTGCTCAGTGCGAACAGGGAGAAAAATGGGGCTGAAGTCAGAGATCTGGACTTAATTAAGTCACCACCCAGGACTGAGGCAGCCTTTCAGGGTCCAGGAGGAGAGGACAGTCTCCCATCCCACCCCCTGTCCTTCTGGAGAAGCCAACTAGAGCTCCTGTTCTCCTTTCCAGGCGCCGGGGACGTCTTTAAACAACGCAGCGGCTATAGAGTCTCATTCATCACCCGGACTCCTGGGAACCGGTGCGTAGGCTTGGGGTGGTCTCCTTGGCTAGATCCATGTAGAGAAACAAAAGAAACAGAGCTAGCTGATCAGTCACTGATCAAATATTTGACCTCTTACCGCAAGGTCAGTGTCAGCTCAGACTCCAACTGCTTTCTACAGCCCATGTTGCTCAAGAGCTTGGTTCTCCCCTCTGCCTCTCTAGGGCTGAGGCATCCTAAGGACAGATGAGCAGCTTGTTGCTGCTTATCCTCCTTGGTCCCTCCCTGGTCTCAGGGTCCTTCTCTGGACTTGATCCCAACTTCAACATGGCAGTTCTTATCCTGGCTGTCTGCGATGATGAGCAGAAAACAGATTCCATTTTCTTTTAGCTCCTGCCCCCGGGAACTGGTGCTCCCCTTAAAAGCCCCGGAGTTGGGAAGCACCGGCCTAAAGAAGAAGCTGGGCAAAAAGTGAGTATTTCCTAGGTCCCTGAACACAAGGATGCTTGGAAAGATGTCTCAGGATCTCTGCACCCTGACACACCACCTCAAACCCCCTTCCCTTTGACATGATATGGTATCAGGTGTTCTCCATGGAACACCTGACTCACTGTGGCGTCTGGGCCCGGAAACCCATTGGATCTTCTGCAGGTTGTACAGTCAGAGAGGGGACCCCACTGCCCTGTAGCATGAGAGACAGGCACTGGTGAGGAAGTGGCTCCCTGAACCTTCCCTCAGGGACACCCACTGGAGGGTTGGAGTGTCAAATGACTTCATCTTCTCTCAGCCTCTAAACTCACCTTCAGGCAAGAGACTCAAAGCACCACCAGCAGGGCACACAGGGTCTCCTGGCTTCTGCTATACAGATGTAGGCCAGTGCAGAAAACAAAGGAGGAGGTGTGGAACACAGAGAAAGAGACAGGAAGAAAGAGGAGGAGGTAGAGTATGAGGAGTCAGAAGGGGGTGTCTGGAACAAGCAACAACAGAGACAAAGGGTCTGGGGAGTAGGGTCTGCTTGTGTTCCTTTCACTGTGAGGACCTTCATTGGTTGGTGGCACTGAAGGGGTGCCAAGGAGCCCCTTCCTTCCCAATGCTTTGTCTTTTACTGCTACAGGTCAGTGGGGCCCTCTCCCCGGCTGTACACAGAGGCCATGCCAGAGAAGCTGCAGCGGGGCTTCCTGGCCCAGAAGCTACAGCAGTTCAAGCGGTTTGTGGAGAACTACCGGCGCCATATCATGTGTGTCTTGATCTTCTCAGCCATCTGTGTGGGCCTGTTTGCAGACCGTGCTTACTGTGAGAGTGCCAGGCTGCGGGGCAGTGGGCAGGGAACATGCTATACCTCAGTGGGGAGTAAAGAGCCCTCTGGCTGCCCTCACCAGTCCTCAGTGTCTGGATGGCAGAGCCTGGGCATTTGGACTCAGACTCGGGATGCTATCTTGTGTGCCATGCTGATCTGCCTCAACTCTGGCCCTAGACTACAGCTTTGCTTCGCCACCCACGGATATTGAAGAGACCACCTATGTGGGCATCATTCTGTCCCGGGGCACAGCGGCTAGCATCTCCTTCATGTTTTCCTACATCCTGCTCACCATGTGTCGCAACCTCATCACCTTCTTGCGGGAGACCTTCCTCAACCACTACATTCCCTTCGATGCCGCTGTGGACTTTCATCGCTGGATTGCTATGGCTGCAGTTGTCCTGGCTGGTATGTGGCTCCTGGGATGGGAGCAGAGTTGGACCCAGTTAATGGCTCTGACATGATGTCTCTCTCTTCCAGTTTTGCACAGTGCTGGCCATGCAGTCAATGTGTACATCTTTTCCGTTAGTCCGCTCAGCCTGCTGACCTGTGTCTTCCCTAACGTCTTTGTGAATGACGGGTCAGTTCATGGGAAGGCATCCCTAGGGTCCTCTGGGTGGGCCGAAGGGTGTAAGAGAAAGGAAGTAGATGATCACAGAAGTACCAGCTGCTCGGTGCATGGAGGCGCAAAGCTGTCCCTCGTGGGGAGCTGAAAGGTGACCACTTTCTCTCCAGTTGTCTGTGATTGGCCAGGATAGGACCTTAGGAAATGACATCGGAGTCTCTTTCCCATATATATCTGACACACAGTTTACTGTCTCAGTTTGTTATCCACTCATTGGACAAACACTTACATGTGCTGGGTTTTTCATTCAAGTGCCAGAGAGCTGGACTGTACAGATGTGTGCAGTTGTTCAACACTTTGCCCTGTAGTTGGTCTCGCCTTCCCTCCTCTCCACAGAATAATGGACAAGTACTCCAGGAGGCCAGGGCTGACTTCAGGAAGAGAACATAAGATAGAATGACAGGAAGTGTTGCGGTGGCTGCAGAGAGTAGAACGGTGACAGTGGACACAATGCTCCTTGGAAGGATCCCTTAGCCATCGTGCTGGAGACATAGTAACCAGCAGTCAGGGGCAGCGTCAGGCTGGGGTGTAGCGGTGACGTCCCTTCCGCCCCAGCCAGAGGTTCACTGTGCCTTCGCCCCACAGGTCCAAGTTTCCGCCAAAGTACTACTGGTGGTTCTTTGAGGCAGTTCCAGGTAGGACGTGTGGCGGGATGTGGGATCTGAGCAGGAAGTGGGAATGTCTGTGAGATCTGAGCACTCCTTCTGAGTACCTCTTTCAGTGTCTCCTCTTCTTGTACACACTGGTCTGTCATGGCCAAGGCTCCTTTCTGTCAGCCCAGCCCAGCTCCAGTCCCTACAGAAGCTCTATTCTGGAGCCCAGAAGGAACGAAAGTAGAAGTTGGGTGGGATGGGTGTAGTGTGGTGTCCTGTTGTGTTTTCAGCTCAAGTTGAAGTTCAGAGATACCCACTGACTCCGTCCTCTTGCTCCCAGGTATGACAGGCATACTCCTTCTCCTGGTCCTGGCCATTATGTACGTCTTTGCCTCCCACCACTTCCGACGCCTCAGTTTCCGGGGCTTCTGGCTGACCCACCACCTCTATGTTGTGCTCTATGCCCTGGTGAGGACCTTTGATGGGCAGGGTTGGACCTTGGAGGGGGACGCTTGGGATGGAAACAGAGGGTAAAGTAGGGAGCAGGGAGAATTAAACCCAATCGTAGGATCCTGAGATCTGAGACCCCACACTGGGGTCTATGCCAGCCCATCCACCAAAACCAGACCCAGACCTTGGGTGGGCCATGCCTGACAGGGAGGAGGAAGGTAGGGCCTGGCTGGGTGGCACTATACTAACTGGCCATGTTTCCAGCTTATCATCCATGGCAGCTATGCCCTCATCCAGTTGCCCAGTTTCCACATCTACTTCCTGATCCCAGCAATTATCTATGGAGGGGACAAGCTGGTGAGCCTGAGTAGGAAGAAGGTGGAGATCAGCGTGGTGAAGGCTGAGCTGCTGCCTTCAGGTAAGGACTGGTCTGATGCAGGCATGGAGAATCAATTGGCTCCTCAGACATGGTGGGAGCTTTTCAGGTTTTTTGAACCCCACCTCTGACATCCTCCTGAGGACCCCTGAGCCCCTAAGATCTTTCTGATAGAAATAACATCCCAAGAGGGGCTATGCTTAGTTCCTCACGAGACTTGCAGACAAGGGGCTAAGGAGATAGCTCGGGGTTATTAGCACTTTCTGCTCTTTCAAAGGACCTGAGTTCAGTTCCCAGCACCCATGTCAGGCAGCTCATAACCAGCTCCAAGGAATACAATGCTGCCTTTTGTCCTTCACAGGAATCTGCATTCACATGTGCATATACCCACACAGAGACAAACATATATACACCTAATTAAAAACAAAATAAATATTTAAAAAAGAGACTGACTTGCAGACAGTAAGAAGCAATGATGGGAAGATGCAGGTAAAAATGACACAGACAAGTTCTGGGATGAGGAAGATTTCCAGGAAAGTACAGGGTACTGACATTTCATTTGTATCTTAATAAATAAAGTTTGCCTGAAGATCAGAACACAAAACAGTCACAAGAGTCAGTCATACAGGCCAGACAGCACACACCTTTAATCCCAGCATCCACACTAGTTAGCCATAGAGGCCAGGCTGTGTTGGTACACACTTTTAATCCCAGCACTAGAGAGGAATATAAGGCAGAAGGAGACAGGAATTTTTTCTCTTTCAGCCTAAAGATTTCATAGAGGTAAGAGCTCTCTAGTGGCTTGGCTGCTTTGCTTCTCTGATCTTCAGGCTGAACCCCAATATCTGTCTCTGGTTTTTTAATTATCCATGCAACATTTGGTGCCCAATTTGGGGCTCAAACCCACAACCCTGAGATTAAGAGTCCCATGCTCTACTGACTGAACTAACCAGAGAAAGGCCATTAGCCCTGATAGCCAAATTGCTGCTATGTCTGGATTGGCTGATGTGAATCACTATGGAGGGAGGTTGGAGGTGGGAGGTGTTAGGGACCATAAGGTTATCTAAACTCCAAGATTCACATTGCAAAGAACTCGATTTCATTCCAGTCTTATTTCACTTAAGATTACTTAAGGGTAAAGTTAAAGTAGCCTTTTGTATGCTCCAAAACTTTTAATTCTCACCTTTCAACAAATATCAGTAAGCCTGAGGTCCAGCTGTGGTGGCAATCAACAGTATCCAACAAAGGTTTGGTAACAAAATATGTTGCTTTGACAATGTGCATCATGGAAGTCACCCTCGAGTAGGGGAGGTTTGGTAATCCTCTGGGATCTGAAGGCCCCTCCACTCTGTAGGCTGCTTTTCTGGCAGTGCTATAAGCCTTCACCCTCTGTGGGATGAGGAAAGAGAAAGGAGAGACACTGGATTGGGTCAGAGAAATCCAACTCTTACGTTACCCAGGAAGCAGAGGAGACTCAACTATTCTCAGTACCAGGAATCCATCTGCCTAGACCGTGTGACTGTTAGACTGTCTGGGCCTCAGCAGTGTAGAAAAAAAAAGGCATCTGCCAGTCTTCAATTACAGTTTCTAATCTAGGCTCTTTTCTACCTATGACCCCTAGGAGTGACCTACCTGCAATTCCAGCGACCCCAGGCTTTTGAGTACAAATCAGGGCAGTGGGTTCGGATCGCCTGCCTGGGCCTGGGAACCAATGAATACCACCCCTTCACGCTGACCTCTGCACCCCATGAGGACACACTCAGCCTGCACATCAGGGCTGTGGGACCCTGGACTACTCACCTCAGGGAGATCTACTCACCTCCAGTGGGTGATATTTATGCCAGATACCCAAAGGTGCCTATCCGAGGGAATGTCCCTTTCCCCTCTGTCCTGACACTAGGTTCTCCAGTCGTGACAATGCTAGTCTAAGAGGGGCTGGGGTGCTCTGTCCCCTACCTCTCATAGTCCTCCCCATTTCTGGCCTCAGAGTTCTGGCAAGACCAGGCTCATCTCTCCTTTTCTTGGCAGCTGTACCTCGATGGACCATTTGGAGAGGGTCACCAGGAGTGGCATAAGTTTGAGGTGTCAGTGCTGGTAGGAGGGGGCATTGGAGTGACCCCGTTTGCTTCCATCCTTAAAGACCTGGTCTTCAAATCAACCTTGGGCAGTCAGATGCTCTGTAAGAAGGTAAATCTCCTTCCTCCACTCTGCATGGGGAGTGTGTGGCCTGATGGAGTCCTGATATCATAGCAGAACACTCCGGGCTTTCAACCACAGGGCCTGTGGGGACCATTACATCCAGTGGTCCAGATGCCAAATCTGGAGGGTGGATAAGAACATGGCCAGAAAGAACTATGCTGGCCTCTGGTTCTCTGGAGGCCAAGACCAGAGCATCACTCTATGGGATATCTGAGACATCCTAGCATCTCAGAATGTAGGGGGCCAGACCTGAGCTGGCCCTGAGCCCCAGTGTGTGTCCTCAGATCTACTTCATTTGGGTGACAAGGACTCAGCGACAGTTTGAGTGGCTGGCTGACATCATCCGGGAGGTGGAGGAGAATGACCACCAGGACCTGGTGTCTGTGCACATCTATATCACCCAGCTGGCTGAGAAGTTTGACCTCAGGACCACCATGCTGGTAGGCCAGGCCAACCAGGCAGGGCAGGTGGGACACTATCAGGGCCAAGAGCTGGTCCTGGCCGTGCCTGGCTATGATCCTCTGTCCCCACTTCCTTCCCCAGTACATCTGTGAGCGGCACTTCCAGAAGGTGCTGAAC
>LOJH01038412.1:0-15056 GCA_001685095.1 Ellobius talpinus | reverse complement strand
AGGCACTGTTCCTGGGCCAAGGACCTCACAGACAATAGGGCAGGCTTGGGGGAGCAAGGATGTGTGTAACAAAGAAGCCCCTGCAACAGGAGTTGAAGGGGACCAGTGCTCCTTTCCCTGACAATTTGCCTTGCCCTGGGATGGCACCCACTCACTGGTCTGAAAGGTTGTCCTCAACACAGGGATAGGACTCTTGGAGGTCGAATGACCCCACAGACAAAGGGTGAACTTGGGGGGAGGGGAGGGTTGTGTGGAGCCAAGAAGCCCCTGCAGCAGGAGCTGGAGGTGCCGTGCACTCCGCTCCTGCCGGGTGGGTGCACACTCACCCCTCTGGGTGGGTAGCCTTAGTGCAGGAGCTGGAACTGTTCGGTAATTTCCTTCTTTATGCTGAGAATATGTTTTATTACCATTGGTTAAAAAACAAGCTGCTTTGTCTTATGGGAAGGCAGAAAAGAGCTAGGTGGGAAAACTAAACTGAATGCAGTGAGAAGGTAGGTGGAGTAAAGCAGTTGCCATATAGCTGCTGAAGAAGAAAGATGCCAGAACCTTACCAGTAGGCCACAGCCAACTGGCATTAATAGAAAAGGGTTAATTTAAGATATAAGAGCTAACTAGGAATATGCCTGCGCTATTGGCCAAACAGTGTTATAATTAGTATAGTTCTTATGTGATTATTCAGGTTTGGCCAGCCTGGAAACCAATATGCAGTTTCTGTTTACGTGACATTGATGAAAAAATGAAGAAAATTCATTTTCTGTGTACATACATTCATATGTATGTAGATACACACATATCCTCAAAAGTACATTTTATGATATTTAACATAAATACTTATTTTGGGAAGCTGAATGTTACAATTGCTAATACATATATTTCTATACCTATTAAGGTATAAAGACGTGTGGCAGTGTTAGGTAATTTCTTTCAACTCTTCTCACTCTGCTGTCTTTCATGTGAGATGTTTGGAACTAAAGTTCCACATTCACAAAAATTCTTGGATCCTAATTTCCTCATTTAAGGAAGCTTGAGGTGTGAAGAGTGAACTAGTACCATATATCATATGCAGATACTTCAGCACTAATCATCATACCCTTTTCTTTCCCATCATGTGTTGTCAAGGAATGCAAGTGTTGAAGACTGTTTTTCCCCAGATACAACAGTTTAAGTGTGAACCAGATCTTTAGGGAGTTAATAACACCTTTCATGAATATTCAATTTCCAATTTTAAAAATGTTGCACTTCTCAGATGTGTTATTTGCAAACTGTGTACTTGACTCTTCAGGACTTATATGCATGGAGTAACATGTTATATATCTAGCCTCACCGTAGTTCATTTCAGAAAAAGTACATGGAAAGATGCCAGAAATGTACTAATGAATAGGATGAAACATAGATGAACATGCATGCACATCTATAAACACACACACAATACTGAATTGATAAGTGCTGTGTCAGAACTATGTATAAACTCAAAGAATCCAGTCCCTTTTAAAGTGCTCTTTGATTTTAGACAGTGAGGTGACATCCTAAGAAAATGAGGTGATGCACATATGGGCGCTTGATAGATGTCTTCATAATGGATAAAGAAAGTGAATGGGAAAAGGAGTGGTCTAAGCATTACTCACTGCTCTGAGGGCACGTGCAGCTGGATGTGTGCAATGAGCTCCATGGAGTTCTGTATTGGTTAACTGTGAAGTTCAATTCATAAACTGTTCAAAGAACTGAAAGAGGATAGGGCTGAGGATGTAGGCTACAGCAGAGTTCCTGCCTAACATTGGGAACCCTTTGGTTTTAGTGCTCAGAACTGAAAACAAACAAACAGCACCCAATAAATGAGGAGGACTCCAAACTAAGTCTTAGATGTAAAGTAAAAATAGGTGCCGAAGTATTTTAATCAAGAAATTAAAAATGTTCATTTTATTTTACTTTATTTTCTTAGAGCTTGGGAGAATAAAATTGAAAATATATGAATAGAAAAATGATGAACAATCAATGAAGCTCTTGACTCATTTGGATGACAAGGAAAGAGGAAAGTGAATTGAGCTGATCTTAGTGAAAGAGGGGAGGATCTGTGGGAACGTGTGAAGTTGGTGGTATCAGATATGATTTGCTGGTGAATAATAAACTGGTCTATGTCAAGGTTTAAAATCATTATTGTACTTGAAGGGAAGAGTGGTGACATCATACAAGATGGCATTGAGTACTGAGAAATGATGGGCTTGTGTAAGTCAACAAGAGATAGTATGATGTATTAATAAGATTTAGGTGACCTTAGCATATGCATGAGAGAATGAGCTATCTCTGGGAGAGTGACTTTGTATAATGAGAAGAATGTGGAAGTGAAAAAAAGGAGTGCTCTTTAGAATACAAACACTAGAAATCACAGGAAGAGGATCCAGGAACCAAGTGTTCATTTTGACAGTGAGATGGAACTGTCAGTGCAGGTGTGAGAAGGAAATGGCAATCAGTACCAAAAAACAGCAGATGGTTCCACAAGATGGCTCCCAAAGTATCACTCATGTTAGATTTTGTGTTATGTATGTACTCTGAATTATCATATGTTTTTTTTCTATTTTTCTGCTTAACCAGTGAACACACTACAAAATCCAATAGGATTCCCCGCTTTTGGTGAAAGTCCCCAGCCAGATGGGCTGAGAAGAGGAATTGAAGCTGACGTTACAGACTCATTCAAACTTATGTGGGTATGAAACATTGAGACTGTTCTTATTTTCACACTGAAAGTGCCATTGAGTATAGAATATAGCCAGCATTAGGAACAACGTGAAATGCAACACATGATGCCAGCAACTTTATAGTATTTCTATCTTCAAGTCACAGTATTTTAAATGTGCTTAGTTATATACAATAGATTTTTAATTTTTATTTTTATTCTTTGCTTTATTTTCCTTAAAGTGGTCACACAATATAAAGTCATTTATATGACTTGCATTGTGACTGTCATTATATTTTTCTTAGAGAGTGGTATTCTAAGTCTCAGACAGTTATCTGTATTTGCGTGTTTTCCAGTGTGTGGAACATTCCTTTTTATGCCGTGAAGTTTCCACACCCTCTGAAGCCCATTCAAAATCTACAATCTTCAGTGAAACCTTCAATATCTCAAATCCATAGAAAACTTCATTTGCCCAAGTACTTGTGGCCAGTTGTTTACAATTAGAATATTATTGTATATGCATAATTTTGTTCCTGAATGCTCACTTTTGAAGTGTTTTCTTACAGTACTGCTGCCTTTCTTGGACTGTTTTGATATTTCATATTAAAGCTTCATTTTTATAAAAATTGCAAACACACATTTATAAAACATACTTATGATAATATAAAGACCTTGGATGAATTCATAAATTTGACAAATCTAATGAAAAAACTTATTTCTGCCCAGAGAAAGAAAAAATAAATTTAGGTCACAACTTTTCCAGTAAGTTTTGTAATATACTCATTTCCTGACTAGTGATTATTAATTTAATCATAATAATGAGAAAATGTCTTATACATATTTTAAGTTATATAATATTTAAAGGCATAAACAACATTGGATGGTAGATATGCTTGTTCTGTTAGTTTTATATGACTTGATCATATATAAAATCAACAGAAAAATATACTTTTCCAAAATACAGTGTAACTATTTCTATCTTAATCTTTGAAGTACAATACAATTGTTCTATAAAAATGTCATGTTCTCAGCTGGGCAGTGTTGGTGCATGCATTTGATCCCAGCTCTTGGAAGGCAGAGGCAGGTGGATCTCTGTGAGTTTGAGGCTCAGCCTGCTATATAAAAGTATTTCCTGGTAAGTCAGAGCTATTACACAGAGAAATCATATCTTGAAAAACTAAAAAAATCAAAACAAAACTCAAAATACAATGTTTTCAGAAAATTTTTGTATATATCTTACTCCCAATTCAAATGAACATGAACTTGATTATTACTCTCAAATTCTATATCCAATATATGCTACCAGTCAATAATTTATGTAATGTTTCCATTTTTAGGAATGTAGTTTATTCCTATAAATTAGTTCTCATTAATCAACAACTACCCAAGAAAAAAACTGAGTAAATAAAAGAATCAGAATTTCCTCGGTAAACAGTGCAACCATCTGTTACATGTAGCATGAATAATAAAAACCAAGAGACAGATATTAGGGTACAACCTGAAGATTAGAAAAGCTAAGCAACTAAGCCACCAGGGAACTTTTACCTCTATAAAATCCTCAGACTGAAAATGAGAACAAGTGCCTGTCTCATCCCAGTTTATATTCCTCTCTAGTACTGGGATTAAATGTGTGACTCCCTCATACTGGGATTAAAGGTGTATGACACCACTGCCCAGCCTCTAGTGACTTAGTTTTAACTTTTAGTCTTCAGGCAAGCTTTATTTATAAAACATAAATAAAATAACACTACAATTAAGCATATAATACATAAATTTATACTAGTCAAGGAAGAAAATTCCATTTAATACTATAAGACATTACTATTGTTGGTAATTTAAACTTGATCAAAATAATAAGATAGTGTGTATTCTTACACTAAAAGTGATGACTAGCCAATTTTATTTATTATAATTATCGTCATGCTTATTATTTAATTAATTGATATTTAAATGGACTCAGATTCATACGTATTGAATTAAATTTATGTTTACTTAGGTATTATTTTCTACATAACTAATTTTTATATTCAATCTTTTATGACACTCATCATGTTTATGCACAAATGAAAAGGGAATAAAAGCTTATTGTAGACATAACTCTTGTTTTATGGTGTGTTTGCTCTTCCTATATAATTAATATAGGAAAGATTAATCCTTACTTTAAAAAAAATTCCATCTCTTATCTAACTGTGATAGATGCTAAGGAAAAAAAGGTATTTACGTTTAACATATTTGTGGACTCATAATAAGGCCAGAACCACCTATTTACCTCTACCCCGCCACCTTCCTTCCAAGACTCAGAGTGTTATATATGCTGAATACTCCCTTTTCTACAGAACTTGGTGGATGGTAAGTTGTCTATGCCCTGGTGTATTGCCCCACACCCACATGCATATGGACAACTATAATGGGCCTCAGGGCTTTATTAATAACAGTTTAATATTAAAGAACATTAAGTAGAGAGGGAGGTGGATTCAGGGAATTAGGAATAATTAAAGGGAAGTTGTTCTAGAAGGACATGATCATAAAAATTTCAACGAATAAATAAAAAATATAAAGCCATGCACAGTGGTGCATGTCATTAATACCAACACTAGGGTGGCAGATTCAGACGAATCTCTCCGAGTTCAAAGACATTCTGTTGTACATAGAGAGTTACATAATGGCAGGACTACATAGTAAGACACTGTTTCCAATATATTGAGTTTGGTAGGCATGCTTCCTACCAGGTTGGGGGGACCAGTATACAGTTACAGTAATAGAGGCATCAATAACAAAATATAATCCTAAACAAGATACTGGAAAATTCCAACAGCAGAAAAAAAATGACATCTTGAAATTTGCAGACAAATTGATGGAGCTAGAAAACATTGTTTTGAGTGAGGTAACCCAGACCCAGACAGATAATTATCACATATACTCACTCATAAGTGGTTTTTAAACATAAAACATAGAAAACCAGCCCAAAATCATAACCCCAGAGAACCTAGACAATAATGAGGACCCTAAGAGAGACATATATAGATCTAATCTACATGGATAGTAGAAAAAGACAAGATTGTTTGAGTAAATTGGGAGCATGGGGATCTTGGGAAAGGGATGGAGGGAAGGGCAGAGGCAGGGAAGGGAGCAGAGAAAAATGTAGAGCTCAACAAAAATCAATAACAAATATAATAAAAACAAAAAAAATTAAAAAAGAAAGTCTGTAGTTCCTTCTAAGGTAATGAGAAGGGGGAATAATCAGAGAAAATCCAGTACTACCGTTTCAATCAAGCCCCTGTGAAGAGAGTCAATACATTGACTACTCCCCTTCCCCCTAAAAAAGAAAGCATTCTTGAACTGGATCTCACAGTGGGGAGATGTTGGAATCAAACAGAATTTGAATCTAACTCTTCAGGTTTTTAGGCAAATAATTTAGCTTTCACATAAACTTCTAAGGCTCTTAAAATGAGGAATGATGTTCTCTAGGTTACATGATTATCGTGAAGGATATATGATGTGAGTGAAATATTTGATTTATTATATAAATGGTTTTATGTGTAAAATTTGATTTTTCAGTTTAGTAAGTTATCAAAATTTTGCTTTAAAGGTAGATGTATTTTATATAAAAATGATAAAATTTATTTGTTGGTCTGATTGCATTGTTGGTCATTATCTTTACTGGGTACTGAAATTAAAATTAAGCCTGTTATGGTTGGGACTTATTTACACCCTCCAAGGTTATGGTAAGAGCTCTTGTGTTCATATGCTGATTGCCTGAGATGGATTTTGTGCCCTGTTTTCTGCTAACAATCTTTCCTTAGAGTTGGTACCCTCCATACCTAGAGATGAGTTTCTTTAATTGTTTAAGATATAATTGCCACAGACTTTTCAAACTGAAATGTGTTGACCACTGTTCAAAGCACCATAAACAGCTTCTCCTTCAGACAAAGATTTTATCTGACCTTGAAAGTCTTAAACAGCCACCTCTAAAGGCTAATATAGAACCATGAAGTTACAGAGAAAATAAAAACGTGCAAGCCAGATTTACAGATTGCCCGTTTCTCATTCTGAAGCAACGAGACTCATCACAAATTTCACATACATAAAGAGATGTGTAATTTTTGCCCATTTGTTTTCTAAATAAAGAGAAAGAGAAGTCTTGTAGTAGTGTGGGTGAGGAGGTGGGCAGAAACTAGTAGAAATTGGGGCATGGGAAAGTCTGATTAAAATATAGCATACTTTCTCAATTAAAATTGTTTCTCAATTAAAATATTGTTTCTCAATTAAAATAAGAACAAATCAGCAACTAGCACATCAATAAATTATTCTTACAAGGTATTTTTTTCTGTTTTTTTTTTGAGACAGGTTTCTTTGTAAGTTTGGAGCCTGTCCTGGAACTAGCTCTTATAGACCAGGCTGAACTCGCACTCACAGAGATCGACCTGCCTCTGTCTCCAGACTGCTGGGATTAAAGGCATGTGCCACCACCACTTAGCACAGGGTAATATTTATTTTCTTATATATGTAAAAATAGTAAAGCCAGTGACACTCCTAATTAACTTTTGTTTCTATGTGTGTCTCTGTATAGAACTTTCATTAACAGAACAGCATACAGTGTAAGTATTATATCTAATTTCTTTAAAGTGTACACTGAGAAAAATACATATTTAACCAAATATAATAATCCCCATTTCTAGAATAAGTTCAATAAAATATGTTCCACTAACTGTGAAATAGAAAGCACATTCAGTGAGTGGACATACAAATACTTCGCTTACTAGAAATGCAAGTATTCTAAGCATTTTTTTCCTTAAAACATAATGCTGTAAATATTTTAGGAAATTGAAATCTAACTTATTTAAAATTTGCCTTGTATTTCGATTATTTGAAATGTTGTGAAAGAACAAGGAAAAACTTAGACAAAAGTGAAAGACAAAACAAGAAAATCCTCTTGTCTCAACTGAAGCAGAAAGTTCTAAGCCATTGGAACTTATTTATTACATGCTTGAGAGAATTTTGAGCTGTGCACAGCTGGGTATTAATACATGGGCAGGCACAAGATGGACCAGGCCAATGGTGCATTAACCAAAATTCACTGAAATTGGAGAGCAGCTGTGTGGTTTGGGAAAGCCATTCTGGCACATAATTTATGCAAAGACCAAAATAAACACCACATTGAAATATTAAAGAAAAAAGGCTAAACTCCTTTGTAAGACCTGGCTAAAATCAAATTATATCCTCATATAGAGAAAACAGTCAATCATAATATATGAGAATTAGGGCTTTTTCCAGGCAATAAATCTTAAATTCTCAGCATGAATAGAAATGTAAATCACCTAGCCATCATTTTAAAACTAATAGTTCTTCATTAGCATAAAAGTACAGCTAGCCAATGCAAAATCCATTTGAATCATAATCCACAATATTGTTATTAATTCACAAATCACTTATAATTGTTATCTGTCAAGAAAATTAAGACCTTGACAGTAGTAACACTGGTAGGCTGTATGGTATAAAACACTAAGGTTGAGAGGCAACAGAGTCAGGAGATCTCAACATCACTGCTCACCTATATGAAACTGTATGGAGAAATCTCTCTACTTGTCCTGACCTTGTGGCCTAAACTCGACTCTGCTTCATTTCTAGTACCACCCTGAGACACTCTTGACAAAATTACTAATAACCTCCATCATGTTAAATGTGGTACTCAGGTGTTCAGCCATATTTTCTCATTCATCAACAATAATTTGCAAAGTGAAATACATTTTACCTGATTTTTGTAGTGTGCCAATGTCTTCTGGTGGAGCATCTACCCCACTGAGTATTGTTTTTCCTTTGGTTTAGTTTAGTTATTTATTTCTTTATAAATGAAACTATTCTGGAGACTCTTCAAGCTGAATGTTAGGGTTCATGTTTCCCCTATCTTTTGAAAAACAAATAGTCTAAGATTGTTCCCTGTCTAAGACTATCTAGGTAACTGTTTCCTATGTTGTCAGAAGATAGGAGAAACCTGATTGAGAGACAGAAGTCAGTTTGGTATTTATAGCAATGACAGCAGCAAGACAACATCATGGGTTAGATACCCCTGTAATGTAGTGTGATGACTGTTGGCTGTTTTCTGTACATTCGGTGTAATACATTATGAGATAAACTTCAATTTCAGAAAGCACTGGTCTTTATATATGAGGCTCTTCTCTTTTCCAGACAAAGATAATGTAGCTGTGCCTTGGAATCTAAACACATATGCACCAAATAAGGAATATGCTGACTTTACACTCCAGCAATGTATGTAAATATTTTCAGAGAAGCTTTTAAAATTTCCACAGTCCTGGATATAAGCCAATCATTCTGGTTTGAAGGATATATTTATTTTTTTTCCTGACTGCTTGTTTTCCAAATATGCTCAGAATTTTCAACTGGAATGCAGAGAGTATTGATGTGAAAATCTATGAACACTCCCACCTTCTGGCATATTCATCCTGTATATAGGACTGTAAACAGAATTGGTTTTATTCCCAATGGAATTCAATTTGTGTTTCTCAAATAGTCTTGGGTATTGAGTGGCCATCTGCTAGAGCATGGGTTGAGTGACTAGGGTCCACATTATTAAAACTTCTTCTCCCAACAGCCACCAATCATTGAGAGCTCCTATGCTGTACTCTAATTTTGTCTGGGTTGAGCTTGGGCAGGTTTTGTGAATATTGTTAAAACTATTGTTAGTTCATATGTTCTACCACTCTGTTATATCCAGGAAACACTGTTTTGCTGCAGTTTTCAAAGGCCTCTAGCTCCAAGCCTGAAAAAAAAGTATTTTAAAAACAGGACTTTCTTTGGCATGTTTTACAGCTGTGGCTTTCAAGGATAAGGCAGTTCAGCTGCCAAAACTGCTTGATGTCTCCATAATCGCAAAGATAATGGCTTTTGATGAAGTTTCTTTCAGGAGAAAAAGTAAAACAGAAAGAAAATTATTTTAAATATATACACATAGGCTTAATCATAAATAACTATTTTAAGCAGATATAACCGACCCTGTAGTTGAAAATAACTGTATCATTCACATAGCCATTTGGACCCCTTTGTGGGCTTTTCAAGTAAGGTCTATGCAATCACATGCACAGTTAGCATCAGATTATGCAAAATTTGGAAAAACTTGTTCAAAACTCTGTCCTGGGACAGACGGGGAACAAAATTATGAAAGGGAAGAGAATCCTCTAGTGATTTGCTGGTTCTGAGTGATTATACCTTTCCTCAATAAATTTAACTTCTACTTTTTACGTGTTGTTTCAATTTTTTATTGTGATAGAATAAAAATCAATGACCCAACTTTTACCATACCTTCTTGGTGTCTTGATTCACATCAACTTTCTTCTGGGATACAGTAAAGAAAAATAAAGTCTCTCTTTATTCAACACCACTCTCTCTCTACTTGCTCATCATCCTTTCTTTTTCTGGACCTGCCTCAGGCATATGCTTAGATTTCAGGTTTCTGTTGTGTTTTTTTTTAATATCTTTTGACTTGCTATTAGTAGATGTCATATGTCATCACATACATCCTCATAGTTGAGAAAACAACACTATTTTCATATTTTCCCAAAAGACTTTTCTCCAAATTGGGGGTTTAGACATACACACACACACACACACACACACACACACACACTCACAAAGACACATACTGATGTAGAAATGTCAAAAAGTATAACTTAGTGCATATTTTGAAAAAAATAAATTGTCAATATATGTATAGATTGAATGCTAGATTGTTATTTCTATTCCACAAAACTACATGTATATATAATTTAAGTATCCCATGCTAATTTGATTTTTATAGGCATAAAATAAGTCTTGCAATCAAGTAGTCATGTTTCCAACTCTATTTATTTTCTTTAAATAATTTTTTTCTAAGACACTTTGCATTTTAAACATATACAAATAAAATGTGAATTTTGATTTATAGGCAAGCTTTGGAGAAATCAAATTTCAAAGAATTGATATCTTAGAAATCAATGTCATTAATGAACATAGACTATAGCCAACAATGTGTATACTGTTCATTAAGTGAATTTCTCAGAAAAATAAATCATTACTTAATTAAATATTACCTTAATTAAAATTATTTAAAGATAATTTAAATTATTCATATTTTATGCTTTGAATCCAATGATAAATCAAACTGCATTAACTTTGATAATTATCTGATTTTTATACACATAATTAATTGTTTTATAGTAAGATTGAATCATGATTTAAAACTAGTTGCTTATTTTTATTCTGACAAACTTCAAGTTTTCACTTGGAAAATATGTCATCTGTTTATAGAAAAAATTGTTGAAAATAGGTACTTTTCATACAATAAATACATTCTAATTACAATTTCTTCTGTTACAACTCCTCCCATAGCTTCCCCACATCTTCATCTACTCAAATCTTTACAATTTCATTTTCTCTTTTATTGGGAAACAAACATACATCTATAACATAATAGTAACATAAAGTAAAATATAAGCAAAACAAAACAAAGCAGAATAAGGTATAACCAACAAGCAAGTAGTAAAGAGCCCAAGAAACACATACAGATGATGAGAGACACATGTTTGCAAACACAGAAAACCCATAGAGAAAAAAAACAGAAACTATTACATATAATCTAAAGATGCCCTGACAAAGCAACATGAGCAACAAATAAACAAAAATATCCTCTAAAAGTAGCACTGATTATGTTCTGTGTTGACCATCTACGGCTGGGCGTGGGTCCTACCCTTAAGAGTGGTTTGTATACCTAGAGAGACTCCATTGGCAAAAGCTATTCTTTTCTTCCTGAGTGATTATCACTTGGAGATAGCGTCTAGGTTAGGAATGGAAGCATGTGTCTGCTTCCCCTCTCAGCACTGAGTTTCCATGATGCTTAGACTTGAGCAGACCCTGTGCATGCTGCCACAGTCTCTGTGATTTCATATGTGTCAGTCCTGTGGGTTTTGAAGGACCTTGTTTCCTTCTTTTTTTCCCATTCCTTTTGGCTCTTGTGACTTTTCCACCTCCTTCTTGGTAGAGTTCCCTAAGACCTACTGGGAGGAATTGGAGGAGATACCGCATTTGGGACTGTGTGCTTAAGTGTCTCTAACCTTCTGGACTTATTCCATATGTGGGTCTCTGTATTTTCTCTCATCTATCCAGGACATTTTTATTTTGTACATTCTTACTCTCTGGAGATGTTTTTTCTGGCTGTGTTAAGAGTATGATGTTAAACAGAATGGGTGACTTCATATAAATGTTCTTGTCTGAGAGAAAAGGAGGATTTAATGTTCATCCTTGTTCAAGTAATCAAGAAAACATGGTTAGTGGCATAAAAATAGATAGGTACTTTTCATACAATACATTTCACATGGAACAATGGGATAGAATAGGTAACTAAAATTTACTCTGATATTTGTGATCAAAGAATATATGCTTTACATTTAAAAACAATAAAAGCAAAGAAAACCAGCCCAAAAATCACAATCCCAGAGAACTTAGACAGAGGACCCTAAGAGAGACATACATAGATAATTTACATGGGTAGTAGAAAAAGACAAGATCTCCTGAGTAAATTGGGAGCATGGGGACCTTGGGAGAGGGTTGAAGGGGAGTATAGAGGCAGGGAGGGGAGCAGAGAAAAATGTATTGCTCAAAAATCAATAAAAAAGTAAAAATAAACATATATGCAACTATGGCTTTGTTTTCCTCTCTCTCTCCCCCCCCAGGAGGTCTTGAATTTGAAGATGAGCCACAACAGGCATATGGGAGGGGTTGGAGACAGTAAATGGAAGGAAGGGATGTTGTAATGAACTTATAATCTAAAAAACAATACAGAAATATAAAGAATTTTGGCATATTTCTTCTGATCACTTTCATCAAGAATTAAAAAGAAAACTTTTCAGTAAAGTTACAGGGAAAATTGGGTAACTCTAATCAAAAGAATAAGATTGGAGAGATGTCTCGATGGGTAAATTCTTATAGTGCAATTGAGTGTGGATCCTGAGTTTGAATTCCTAGATCCCTTGTAAAGCTGTGCATTGTGGCAAGCATGTCTGTGATCTCATCATTCCCAGGGCAGAAACTGGAGCAGAGACAGTAGATCTCTGGAAGCTCAAGGGTCAAGTAGCCTGGTGTATCAGTGGTAAGAAGCAATGAGACTGTCATAACACCAAGGTTAGTGTGCTTGAACACTTGGTGCTCAGTTAGCAATGCTGCTTTTTAAGGCCATGGAATGCTTAATGATGGGGCTTTGCTGTAGGAAGTATGCCTCTGGGGGCAGGCTTTGTAGCCAGGTTCTGTTTCTTTTTTGCCTTTTTGTGTCTATTGAGGGCTTAGTTATTAGACAGATTTCCTGATAGGTAGACAGATAGGGAGAGGAACCATGAAAAAGATGGTGAACTTCTAAGATAATATGACTTTTTTCATTTATTTTACAATTCAGCCACAGTTTCCACTCCTTCCTCTACTCCCAGCATGCCCCACATCCCCCTTTGTTCCCACCCCTTAATCCATTCCTCTGTCTTTTGTTTTTTGCTTTTAAGAAAGGGCAAGTGTCCCATGAATATTAACAAAACATGGCATATCAAATTGTTGTATCACTAAGCACCTCCCATTTATTAAGCCTGGGCAAGGTGACCCAGTAAGAAGAGTAGGGTCCCAAATGCCTGTAAAAGAGTTGGAGACAGACCCTGTTCCCACTGTTAGGAGATCAGTGAATACCACAAGAGGACCAAGCTATACTACTGTAACATATATACAGAATACTATGTAAGTCTCATGTAGACTACCTGATTGTCAAGTAAGTCTCTTTGAGCCTCTATGAGTACAGGTTAGTTGATTCTGTGAGTTTTGTTGTGGTGTCCTTGACTACTCTGACTCCTACAATCCTTTCTCCTCTTTTACAGGATTCCCTGAGCTCATCCTAAAGTTTGGCTGTAGGTCTGTGAAAATGGGAACCAACATTTAACAAGACCAAGCAATTCCACTTTTTGGAAAATATGCAAAAATGCCAAATAGTACCATAAGGACACTTGCTCAACTGTTTTCATAGCAGCTTTATTTGTAATAGCAAGAACCTGGAAACAACCTTGATGTCCCTCAACGGTGGAATGGATAAGGAAAATGTGATACATTTACACAATGGTGTATTACTCAGCTGGTAAAAACAAGGGCACCAGGAAATTTGAAGGCAAATGGCTAGAACTAGAAAAAAGTCATCCCGAGCGAGGTAACCCAGACTCGGAAAAAATAAGCATGATAAGTGCTCACTTAATTGTTATTAGCTATAAAGAATAGCTATATTACAATTCACAGCCCCAGAGAGGCTAGGTTACAGGAAGAGTTCATAGGAGTACATCCAGATCTTCCTAGGAAGGGGAAACAGAAAATATTTTCTTCAAAGATTTTAAGACACCCAGTCCTCAAGAAGAAACTGTACTTCTCTTTCCTGAATCCATCTTTGCTTTTTGCAGTCTTTCCCATGTGAGTGCCAACTGTATGCATGTGCTTCCATGATGGAGGAGGGTCATCACTACACTTCCTAACTCCTAAAAGTACCTTTTTAAACTACTGATTGTGTCTGCTCCTGCTTGCTATTTTTTCTGGTTTTTAGCTGCCTCCCATTCTGCTTGAGAATTGTCTTTCCTGCTAATGCTTTAAATGGCAGGAAAAAAAAACTGATCACGACTTCTAAACCATAACACTATGCGAGGACGAAATGTGGTCAGTGTGCTTCCTGACTGCCTGGCTGTCCTATGCTCTTGCTACCATTCCCTCCCTATCTTGCTACATCCATTACCCCCAGGAACTATATGACAAAGTCTTTTCTCTCCTCAGCTATTTTTGTCAGAATACTCCATAAAGTAAGAGAAAAGTAACGAAGTCCAAGTATGCTACAGAACATGAGAGCATTTACCTAGTTGCTATCAATGAGCAGTATGTGTAAGCACATGCACATGTGTGCTAAGGATAAGGTAATCAGTACAAGTAAGATAATTGTGACTGAAAGCAAAAACGGGAGCTCCCATTATAATGCAGTTGATAGACCATTTACTAAGCACATATGAGTCACTGGGACAATTTTCATTCAGCAACACATAAGCCAGACATGGTGGAACCCGTCTGTAATCCAAGCACTCAGGAACCGAAAACAATAGTATTAAGGGGGCAGGGGTGGGGTGAGGTTGGGGGAAAGGGGAGAGGGAGAGGGAAGGGAGAAGGAAAGGACTGGCAACAGCTTGGGAGAGTGGGAGGGTGGAGATGGAGGAAGAGCAGATATAGGAGCAGGAAAGAAGATATTAAGGGATCCATTTTAGGGTTGGCAAAAGACTTGGCAATAGAGGGGATCCCAGGTGTCCACGGGGATGTCCCCAGCTAGGTCCTTGGACAG
>LOJH01038411.1:4445-15057 GCA_001685095.1 Ellobius talpinus | reverse complement strand
CCCCCCCTTTCACTACACCTATGTGCCTGTGTCTGGATGCTGCATGCACTGGGCTCCTATGTGCCTGTGTCTGGATGCTGAATGCACTGTGCTCCTATGTGCCTGTGTCTGGATGCTGCATGCACTGGGCTCCTATGTGCCTGTCTTCTTGTCTGTCAGAATTTCCACCCTTGAGGACACAAACAAACAATGACAGGGTTTAACATTCAAAAACAGACCTTTCTGATGTTCAGCCCAGTGTTTAAAATTCAATTTTATCACTTCTCCCCTTACATCTTGGAATAATAAGCATGAAAGAAGACAATAACAAAATGGCTGGCCCTCCTTACCTGAAGGTTCTGTATCTTCAGACAGAACCAGCTATGATAAAAAAAAAACATTTGGGGAAAAAATTTGATTTCAGGAGGACGAGGCGGGAGGATAGTGAGGTCAAGGCCAGTCTGTGCTACATAACGAGACTGTCCTAAAAACAACGAAACAAAACAAAAAATCATTCCTGAATCTGTCCAGACCAACTACTTATATACCATTTACTTTCTGCTAGATGTAATAAGTAATCTAGAAACGATTTAAATAGCTGTGAGGATCCATGTAGACTATAATGCAGACATGCCATTTTATAGAAGACACTTGAGCATCTAAAGATCTTCTTTTCCATGTAGAGGAGGAATAGGGATACCAATCACTCTCTTACATTGTGAGATTTAGGAAGTCTTATGTTAGAAAATGTTTGAATCTTCCTTCTTCTAACTTAATTTTTTTTGGTTTTTGTTTTTGCTCAAAATGTAAAGTTTTCTCTCTCCTCTTTCTTTCTCTTCCACCTCCTCCTCCTATTCCAGCTGTTATGTATATGTGTGTGAAGAGGCCACAAGAAGGACTCAGACTTGCTGGAGCTGGAGCTGGACTTACAAGTGATTGTAAACCGTCCAAACTGGATGCTGGGAACTGAACTTGGGTACCCTGGAAGAGCAGCAAGTGCTCAACCACTGAGCCATTTCTCCAGCCAAAAAGGTGTAGCCTAGGCTGGTCTCAAACTCCTGATCTTCCTGCCTCTGCCTCTTCCACATATGCTATTGGTGTGCACCACCGCAACAGACAGGAGCATAGCTGACCATATCCATTTTCTGTTATGCTAAGGAAAAAGGCTACACATTGAAACCAGGGAGAAAACACCACGGATGCCTCTCAAATGCATACCCTGATGCTGTATAACTGGATGGAAAACAGTGGTCCCCACCCCACTGCTCTGATATAAGAATAAGCAGAATGGCCACTAGCAAGTGTTCCTTAACAGAATCCCCAAATGCAGAGCTAACGTGCGTGACCCCTGTTGCATGCAGGTTTACTAAAAACACCAGCTTTTAGCTCTGACTCATAAATCACACGTTGCTTTATTCAGAAACTGCCTGTTCAATTTTAATACCCACCACACAGTCAGCCCGCCTCCCTCCCTTCATCACATTGTGAGAACATTTCTGCCTTGTAGCATGGGGCTGCTAACCCTGTAAGGCCTTGAAAAATTTGTTTGTTCCATTCACCAAAATGCTATAAAAATAGTAAGGGGAGTGAATGGTGACTGATGAATTTCAAAACACAAATAATGCTTGTAATTGCAATTTAAAGAGGAATGTTCTTCACTTTGATTAATCTGACCCTCTGGGCCACCCTTAATAGAGAGGCATGGTAGAATGCTAATCAGGAAATGAATCCAGAGAGGAGGAAGTAACTCTCCAGGTGTCCAGCTCTGCCTGGCCTTCTCCAAGGCCACCCCCTGCTCTCTCCATCCCTCCATCTTTTTGCGCTGCAATCTGCAGCAGACCCCAATCAAAGCCGCAGTGTTACTGCTTCATCCTCAAACTCTACTTCTCGAAGCTGTTTTCACTTGAGGGTCCTCCTGAGTGGTACTGGGACCCCCCCCCAGCAATTTTAAAGCATGATGTGCCCATCAGTGGCTTGGTGAACTGGCTAAGCTCACACGTTGTTAGGCAGAGACGTTGGAAAGCCGGACACATCCCCCACCTGCCAGCAAGCAGAAGGCGTAATAGAAGCAAAGACGCTTCTTCATTGTGCATTCCAGCTGTGCCCTCACAGGCCCAACCGGGAGAGCTCCAGGGCAGCCTTCTTCGCTGAGGTGCCTCTCTTCCTGCCTTCTGGCCATCCTGGGGTTTCCTAGTGCCCCAGTACATCTTCTCCCCTCTTCCTTGTTCCTGCCAACCTCACACCTGAACCTGCAGAGAGAGCCACCCCTGCTTCTGATAAGCCCTTCAGAGCCCAGTAGGTTCCATCTCCCTTTATATTGCAGCAGCGGCGGCGGCGGCAGCAGCAACGGGTCTTTGAATCTGAGTGGCAGGGATATAGTCCACATCCCTGAGCCAGGAGGCAGGTCTTCTGGCTGCTCATACAGAGTCCCGTGTGTTAGGGCAGTTTCTGTCCCTGCTTGGGGGGGGGCGGTTAGGTACAGTAGTAGTGGAGAGGGCAAGCAGGGGTGTGGATTCTGGGCAGGCCTGCTGCCTGGAGGCCCTATCACCTGCCAGCGGCAGCTCCCCCACAAAAATCTGTCTTCAGACGTTCTGGTTGCCAGAGCTGATGGACTCAACACCCCTACACAAGCCCCACTCTTAAGCTATAAGAATCACAGCGTTAAATGAGAACTTTTAGGGCCTCAGCTGGGAAGAAGGACTCATGGAGAAGAGAAAGGCAAGGATTCTGCCTTGCCTATCAGAGGAGACTGACAGCTTGGACTGCGTCAAAAGGCAGGGCCAGGGGATGTGGGCTCTGGGGAACATTCCAGAAGACTCCTTCCTTCCAAGTTAATCCTGGTCCCAGAAATGCTTTTCCAGAAGCCTGAATAGCAACACTGATATTTTTCGTTCCTTCTTTTCCAGGGGAATTCCTGCTTTAAAGTCCTCACTTGCGCTCTGGGAGAGCTGGGAAGTGTGTGTCCATACCCAAGCCTCTGGGGCTGTGCTCAGGGGGAGAGGCCACCGGCAGGATCCTGCACTTCCTAGTTTCCTCCACTTCTGTCGAGTGTGGTTGGTGATGCGTCCACGGTTTCAACATTTCTACGCGTTTTAGGTAAATCTTTTAAAAGGATTTACTTGTTTTTCTTATTTTATGTGTATGGGTGTTTTGCCTGCATGTATGCCTACACACCATGTGCTGCGTAGAATCCAAGGAGGACAGAGGAGGGCATGGAGTCCCCTGGAACTGGAGTTACAGATGGTTGTGAACTACATTGTGAGTGCTGGGAACCGAACCCCTGTGCTAAGAGCGGCAAGTTCTCTTAACTACTGAGTTCTCTCTCCAGTCTTCAAACAGTGTATTAATAAAGAAGTCATCAAACATGACTTTTGGATCATTTGCTCAAAATTCAGCACCGTCTGCTCTGGCACCAACCTTGGCACCTTCTGTGGATCCTCCCTTGATGTCAAGACTAGAGATTATTCATCAAGGACCTTAGTTGTGGCACCATGGTGTCTACTGGAAATTCTACCTCAGCAACATTCCTGCCTCCCCAAACCCCACCCCCTTAGAGAAACGGGGCCCACAAGCCCGGTTCTGCGGAGGACGGGGGTGCGGGGGAAGACCCCCGCCCAAGAGCTTACCATAGCAGGAACCCTCCTTGGGGCACATGATCACCCCGGAGAGGCCCTACGGGTATTTAAACCATCCCCTTTAGAACGGCCATGTGATTTGCGTCCCCCTCCCCACCTCCGGGAGGCTGCGCATCCAAGAGTGCTTGGCTCGTTAAACCTGGTCTTTTTAATTCGGCTTGGTCTGGCTTACTGCATCGGAGAACCTACTATGGGGGGATCCAAAATAGCCATCGGTGTCCCCAAAGCACCAGCAGAACCACCCCTATCTCAGCGATGGAGGTGAAAGTCACCGCACTTGCACTGGAGCTTTGACGCCCACGCAGAATTGCTCTCTGGCTCTTAAATCCCGATCACCTCTGCGCATGCTTGTGTCTTCCTCTTTCTCCACCTGCATCTGCCTTACACCCTGCTCACTCTCTTGTTTCTCTTCTCTTGGTGTTTCCTAACTGACCCCACTGTGGACACCAAAGTAATTCAGATTGTGATTTATTTATTTCATATGCTCTTAGTTATAAGGGGTGAGTATTTTTATTCTTCTTTCTGTCTCAGAAGTAAAACAAACAATGTCACAACTGGGCAACACTGTTAATGTCTACAGCTTGGTAGTCTTGGCCGCAGTTTCTAATACTGGCTTTACTCTTGCATGGGGACATTTCACCACCAGATCCAGCACAAGAGAGAAAAGCTAAGGGGTTTCTTCAGCTGTTGTCTCCAACAGGCACGGAGTTGACGCCATAGCGTGAGTGTGGGTACAGGGCTTTGCAGACTGATGTCAACATCATCAGGGGAATCCTGTCCCAGGAGCAGGACCGCGCATGGTGTTTGGAAAATGCCCACTTCCTATTGTTTCCCCACTCACCAAGACCCAGCTGATAACCTGGCTTCCTTTCGTGATATCACTGGACAAAACTAGACAGAAATGACCTTCCCTCCCTCCTGTACCCGTGTTCTACCAAAATTCTCAAGAGCGAAAAGGAAGCGTTTTGTACACTGTACCTTTGTATTCAAGAGGTATATTGACCACACCCAGAACCTGCTCTCCGTCCTTCACTTCTGCTCTAACGTGGATCGGCTGGAGGTCAGTCACCGTAATGATATCCCCTTTGGAGAATGACAGGTGGGCTAGTGACCCTGAAAGACAATAATTGCCACGGGAAAAGGAAAAAAAACCTCTTAAAGGCTGACATTACATCCAGATATTTGTATTACTCCAGCTAAATGAAAGCTTTATGCAAAATGTGTAAACATTTAAGTAAAATTTGTTAAATATGGCATAGAAGACAAACAGAGGCCTCTTAATGAATACAGAAAAAAAAGACAAAGACCACTGATTGGATAATTCAGCATCGTTTAATGGAGGCAGACTCTTCAGACTGTCCGAATATGTAATTCACTTTAGAGTTAAAAATATTCGAAATAATTCTTTTTTCAGAAGCAGCCATCATGATTTGCCTTGCCCAGTGGGCAGCGTGGCCACTCTGTCATTTCCAGCAGCAAGCCCTATTTCCCCTGTTCTAACAATGCAGAGAGAGAGCTAGCTAGCTCTCTGAGGCACAGGCGGAGGGCTTGCTAACCGTGGGAAAACGCGGAGAGCAGTGACATGAATTTTTTGGTTATCATCAAGCCAACAAAAGACAATTTTTCAACCTCACGCTTAACTGTGCCTTAGATTTCATGTGTCAAATTGCAGTAATTTCTCAGCAGCGTGAAAAATCTTCACTGCTCAAAGATAACAGTTTCCCCTTCCTAGGCAATACTGGTGAATTGCTCTCTCCTTTCCCAGTGTCCTGTCAAGTTAAATAAATAAATAAAACAACCCTTCAAATGGCGGAAATATGACAGCCCATAGCAAGGAGCGGTGCCAGGCCGTAGATTTCATTCTGCCCGGGGATAAAGAAAATACTTTAGCAAGTAAATATATGTCTTCCATAAACAGAACAGCTTTTCACTCTTTTCCAATACTCTAGGTGATTCTGGTAGAATAAAGCTTGATTCTCCAGACCCTAGGCCTAGCATCCCCCAACATAATCTAGATAGAACACCCCTCCCATTCCTGAAGTTTCGCAACCAGGACTGATAAGGAAGCCTTTGTCTTTGGAATTTGCCATCTTATGCTTCTTCTGACCCTAGAACTCTCCATCTTTCTCTCTCTTTCCTACCTGAAAAATAGTTTCCATCGGTCACCTCCACTCGTCTAGGCAGGGAGTTCTGATTTAAGGAATTGATGTAAGAAGCCCAAGTTTGCTCCATGGTGACGGAGTTTCTTTCCTACAGGACATGGCCACTACTGCTCCAGGCAGTAAACAGGCAGCTGTCAGCCACCCGATCACGATCTGGACTGTGAGCCATGTGTCATAAGGGGAAGAAGGAAGTAAGCAACTTGCTGGAAAGAAAGTTTATTAGTTCAATGTCCAAGGGCTTAGAAGGGGCAGGCACTTGGCTGTTTTGGATGGAAAGACTTGCAAGGCTTGTGGGGAGTATCTTCTAGATTAAGGTATCCCACATAGCACCATGTACATCACCTAAGGATCCCATCCCAACACAGACTCTGATTCCATAGGTGGGTCTAGTCATCTGCATGTCTGGCAAGCCTCCAGATGACACGCTGGTACTTCAGCTACCTTCTGAGGAACAGGCTGCTTAGGGATACCAGGGTTGCTTGGATTATATGCATTTGTGATTAATTCTGAGTCACTAATAATTGCATAGGTGTCACTGTAAGGAAAGAAAGAAAAGCTCTTCCCCTTGATGTCGTTTAACCAAGAACGGGTCCAGATTTGGATTTTCTCCTTCCTGCTCTCCATGTCTTCGATCCTCTGTCTGTTGTGAGCCTGAATCTGTGTCTGTCTGAAGAAGGCTTCTTGTGAATCTGTTGCTGTGTCTATGTCTTCCATCAGTGTATGTCTGTTTTAACAAAGGACTTAGCTCTGTATTTACTGAACTACACAGAAAGCATCACATGGGGGAAGGAATGGTGTACTTTACAGAAATCTTTATTAGAGTTTTACAAGGGATTAAGTCACTGGCTCCAACTGATTACAACTGACCAGATAACAGGCATTATTATTTATTAACCAATATCCATAAATGGCTACTTTCAACTTTTATGGTGGATTTTAAGAAGCTGTTTTCAACTTCTGTATTTGCTGCTTTCAGTAAATGATACACATTTGCTGTCTGGGCCAGGGGCATGGAAGAGCACACAATTTAAGATTTACAGGTATGCATTGGCTTAGGTTGTAGAAGTTGATTGCGTGGGAAATCCAAGGAAAGGAAGGCTGATTATTACATTGTTCTTTTAAAAGCAGGGTAAACAAATAGTTTGAGTGCAAAGTTAGATAGCTGTCTTTTTTTGAATGAATTTTTTTATTGATTTTATTGAGCTACACATTTTTCTCTGCTCCCCTCCCTGCTTCTCCCCTCCCCTTCAACCCTCTCCCATGGTCCCCATGCTCCCAATTTACTCAGGAGATCTTGTCTTAGATAGCTGTCTTAAGTGACAGCAAGATATATTGTTAACTCTGGCTGTGAGGGCCAGCAAAAGTTCCAGTCTCTTAGAATGTGAGACCTGCAGATCAGCCCCTCTAACATCACCCAAGAGACAGAACACAGGTCAACAAGCCTTCCAACCTATCAAATGTGACTCTAGGTATGTAGTCCAGTAAGCTGTGGTCCTGCTTGGATAGCATCTCTGCCATCTACCAGTGTGTTGAAGATGCAGACTCAGGCCTCACTCTGGGTATCTTGAACCAGAGTCCTCATTTAAACACGCCCCCCAGTCGATGGGGTTAAATATTAAAGTTTGAGAGACTCACTGGAGAACTCTTCTAAGTAAGACAAGCTTGATCAATTAGCATTTAAGGGGGCGACACATTTCAAACTTGAGGAGCAGCTGTCTCCACCCCACCTACTCAGAGCTGAGCATCACCCCTGACCCCCAGATCTGAACCCTAGTGGTCCACTAGGGCCACATGCTCTATCCGCCACAGCCCACTCCACACAGGGCTTTTTCCTCTTCCTTAGTTGATTCGAAGAGCAATATCTGCTGTGAGAATAAAATTGTAAAGAAGAAATATACATTCCCCATACCTTCCCTCCCTGAAGGGACCACCATTTATAGTTTGGAATCTATGTCTCTTTGTGTATGCATCGTTCAGATACCACAGTGCTTTTTACTTGATATTATTAGGTCCAAATGAAACTCCATTTCCTCAAATTCTGTCAGTTAGACAAAAGCCAGCAGTCCTCAGGAACTTGGGAAGCCAGTTCCTCTTTGCCAAAGGACCCATTTCTTCATCACTGGCAGATGGGTAAGTGGGTATCTGTGGTGCCTATTAGTATACCAAAGCACATGCTGGCCTCCAGGCTCCCTCTGTATCACAAGTACCTGCTACACACTTCAGAGTCCATGCTGCATCCTGGCTTTTCTCTCCTCTCCTTTTCTTCTACCCCAAATTTCTCTAGCTCATGGGGCTCCCTCACTGCAGCTACTTGTTCTCCTTACAATTTCCAATTTCCTGCTCCCCCCCCCCTCTCTCTCTCTCCCGCGCCCTTCTCTCATAGCCAGGTCCAGTCTGCTGGCCATGTTCAGTCTACTGCTTTTTCTCCCTGCTCTGGACTCTTCTAGATGCTTCTGACTGTATTTGCCCTCATATCTACAATAAAAACCTTCTCTTAAACCATACCACGGAGTGGTGATGTTAATAGTTTATACAGATATTATTTTAGGCTTTAAAAGAACTCTATCGATGCAATTTTAATTCCTATAAATACCTAAGTAGTAGCCACCAATAAACATCTTTTGTACTAATGTTAGACAATAGGCCACTTAAAAATCTTCTTTCTATATGTGCAAAGGAGATCTTTATATTCATCTCACTTCTTTTGGAGCAAGTCCTACAAGTGTTAATTATAGTAATTACTGAGCTAAATAGTTTTAATATTTCTAAGGCTTTTGTTATCTATTGCCAAGTTGCTGTGCAGAAAGTTTGAATAGTTGAAACTTTGACTTGTATATCAGGGTACCCGTCTTCCTTTCCAGCTTTGAGAACTATTGATTCTGCAATCTCTGCTAATGTGGTAGGAGCTATCTTGGCATGGTTGCTGTTTTCCTGTTTCCTAAGTGGTGATGGGCCTCCATTCACTGTGCAGCCATGACACCCTGGGAGAGGAACTGGTGGGATCCAGGCATCCACAGGCCATTTAGCGTTCCCCATGCCTGTTCCTGGAGTGCTCCCCAAGCCCTGGGATATTCATGGCCACTAACCTTTGCAGTTCTCCAGAACATTCCTTGGGGGCAGTCTGATGGTACCATAGCCAGGTGGGCAAGTTTCAGTAGGGAAAGGGGTCTTAGTTTAGCTCCACTTCCATGCTGGGCAGATGCTGCCACCCTTCAATAACTGTTCAACTCTGCCAACGACCCCAGACTCAGCTCCCTCTGAAGTTTCTTTATGGACCTTGTGCAAGATTTAAGAGAATGTCATTGTAGTGTCGTCATTTAAACTCCCAGATGTATGTGTTTATTACCTTGTTGCTTGTTTCTCTCTAAAGCTGGGCTTCCTAACTGGCATAGGTTCAGAATGTCAATGTCTCCTACCCACCCTCAGATGTTGTTTATGGCTTGGGCTGGCCTTTCCCAGACCACGTATCTCCCGAAAGAGCAGCTGTCACAGCAAGGCTTATGCAGGACTCTGCTTTGAATCTGATAGAAAGGACAAGGCAGAAAGTATAGGGTGTTAGCTTGGGGAGAAAAATGAAGAGAAGCTGCTTTCCCCAGATTAACTATTAGAAAGATGGAGAAGTCACAGCCATGGTGTTTAAATGATGATCACCGAGGAGAGGACCGCAATAGCCAGACTTCTTCTTGGTGTTAAAGATCATCAGAAAACAGAAATGACGGCCAGCGTGTCAAACCCCCGCTGCTGCTAACCCTCTGTCTTATGCTTCTGAGACCACAATAAGGGCCTATGTGTCTGCCACTGATAGGTTAAAAAGATACAAAGAACTGTTGAGATTATTTATATTCTTTTGAGACAAGGTGTCATCTGTCAAGGTTGGCTTTAAATGTGGCCATGCTAAAGATGACCTTGAATTTCTGATCCTCCTACCTCTACCTCCTAAGTGCTGAGATTATAGGCATGTACCAGTACATACATTTGATGCATTGAACTCAGGGATTAAGGGTAGTAGGCATGAATTGTACCAACTGAGCTACATCCACAGCCCAAGGTTTATAGCTCATTGCTCTATGACTTTGTTTATAAACAAACTGCTGTCCTGCTTATAACAATCACAAAGTGATATCCTTTCAGCAGTGTTCTATTAGTTTTTTTCTGCACAGTCCCAAGGGTAGGGGCTGCATCATTGTTCCACTTCCTGTAGCTATAACAAAATAACCAAGACTGGGTAATTTGTAAAGAATGGAATTTGATTTGGAGGCTGGGAAGCTTCGGAGTACACCACCTGGAGAGGGTTTTGCACTGCATCCAAGCATGGCAAGTGCATCTCATGGGGAGACAGGGTCAGTGTGCTAGATCAAGATTTCCTCCATCTTCTTATAACACCACTAACATCATCAAGGAGCCTCATTACCACGGCCTCTTCTAAGCCTACTTGCCTCCTGTCTTAGTTAGGGTTTTTATTGTTGTGAAGAGACACCATGACCACAGCAATTCTTGTAAAGGAAACCATTTAATTGGGGCTAGCTTACAGTTCAGAGGTTTAGTTCATTATCATCATGGTGGGAAGCAGGGCAGCATGCAGGCAGATATGGTGCTGGAGAAGGAGCTGAGAGTTCTACATCTGGATCCAAAGGCAAAAAGAAGAGAATTGAGTGTCGCATTGTGGAGTATCTTGAGCATAGGAGACCTCAAAGCCCACCTCCACAGTGTTGAGAATAGGAGACCCCAAAGCCTGCCTCCACAGTGTTGAGAATAGGAGACCCCAAAGCCCACCTCCACAGTGTTGAGAATAGGAGACCCCAAAGCCTGCCTCCACAGTGTTGAGAATAGGAGACC
>LOJH01038409.1:0-15057 GCA_001685095.1 Ellobius talpinus | reverse complement strand
GCAGGCAATGCTCTTAACCACTGAGCCATCTCTCCAGCCCTGTTTTTGTTTTTTAAGACAGGATTTCTTTGTTTAGCAGCCCAGGCTGTCCTAGAACTTGCTCTGTAGACCAGGCTGGCCTCAAACTCTGAGATTTACCTGCCTCTGCCACCTGAGTGCTGGAATTAAAAGTGTGGGTCACCATGCCCAGCTCCTGGGGCTTTACAGAGTCTTTTTGGTGGCTGTTTGGCTTGGATTTTTATGCCCAATATTTCAGAAACCATTGGTGTTGTAGAATATTATTGTAATGTGTGTGACTTTTGTTTATGCTGCATTTGTTTAACTCTGTGAATCTGTGATTCTTTGTCTAAAACACCTCATGGTCTAAAAAAGAGCAGAATGGTCAGTAGTGAGGCAGGAGCAAGGATAGGCAGAGTTGGCAGGCAGAGAGGATAAACAGAAGGAGAAACCGAGAGAAGGAAGCAAGCAACAAGAGAATAAGGAGAGAACACCAGAGGTCAACCACCTAACTACACAGCAAGAAAAGCTCAGAGGCAAAATGTAGATGGGAGAATATAAAATAAGACAAGATGGTCAGAAACAAGCCAAGCTACAACCGAGCGATTATAGGTAAGAATTAGCTTCCATGTGATTTATTTGGGAGTTGGGTAGTGGGCTCCTCAAAAAAGCAAAAGAGTAAAACATTAAACAACACATTGGCCATGCAGAAGGTTCGGGATACAGGGCTAAATGGAGTGCTTTCTGGAAGCTGGAAAGTCCGAGTTCTCTTCCCATCTTACTCTTTTATGAGATTCTCACACATTCAAAGTTCAGATCTTGACAATTCTTATTCTAGACTTGTGTACAAGGCTTAATTTCTCGAGTCAGTGAAAATGACAGGATACTTATGAACATTTTATTTGAAGAATACCTGAATAAAGTTCACAACATCTGGAAAGGATTTATACACTCACATATGAGAAAAAGTAATGAGTGATTATCACATTCTAGGTGGCAAATCTTGGGGAATACACAAATTAAAAGTGGTGGAACCATGAGTCCCAATGAACATTTTCTTTTACAGGTGGCCTTGTTTAATGGTGTCTCTTGACAGCAACAGAAAAGTAACCGAGACAAGTCAACAGCAAATGAGTACACATGGTAGACACAAGCAATATAACAAAATCATTTTTTTAAAGTACAAATCCATTCTCATGATTACTCACCCACTCCCTTGATAATTTACATACTCTCACAATAATGACAGTGCCTTCATGACAATCACCTCTGTAATATTTCCATCTCTTAGTATTGTTCCATTGGTAATTAATTTCCAACATGAGTTGTAGAAGGACTACTTATCCCCATAATGTACCAATAAAGGAGAGAGTGCAAATAGTTCAAATTCTTAGGAAAAACCAGACAGATGTAGAATAAAGTCTCACACTTTTATATACAAATACCAGGAGTATCAATTATCTGAGGAACAAAAAGACAAGTGCATCTCTACAAGTTTAGTTAGCACTCAGAAAGTCAGACTTTTTATCAGACAATCAATTTTTCCCTGTGATTTCAAGGCAAAAATCACTTTCTTACAGTGAAAAATAGTATTTTAATAGGAATTTGTCAAATTATATTCCAGGCCCTATTAAGATGCTGGACTGTAGCAATGAATAAAAACAGCTAAGAAATATAGTAACACTACTGACTCCATAAATTCTGCAATCTTTAGAATCTCTCCTAAGTTCTCTATATAAATACTTTTCATAGATCTCACCTTGTATTTTGGTTGGTTGTAATTGCCATATTATACATTCTATAATGTGTATATACTTATACACATACACACACAGTCATGTGCCACATACTAACACTTCAGTCAACAATGGATCATATATCTACATTAATCCCATAAAATTATAATGGAGCTGAAAAATTCCTATTGCACAGTCATGCAGTAAACACTGTAACATCTTAGTGTGATGCATCGTTCATGTGTTTGTGGCCATCTTGGCATAAACAAATCTATTGTCCTGCCAGCTTCTGAAAAGTGCACCACATGCAATTATGCATCATACGTAATACTTGTTAACGATAATAGACTACCATATTATCACTTTATATGGTCACTATTATATTTTATTATGATTTTAATGTGTGCTGCCTCTCACAAAAACAAGTAACTATAAAGCAGTCCTGGGAGGTCCTCAGGAGACATTCTGGAAGGCAGTTTTGGCATCATAGGAAATGGCGCCTCCACTATACTGTTGCCCTGAGGTCTTCCCAGGAATCCAAGCTGTAGAGCAGGAATACAATGATAATGATGCTCCTTAAGGTGTTCAGGCCTAAATGAATACGTGTGTCTCAGTTTTCAACAAGAAAGTTTAAAGTAAAATAAAACATAGAAAAGGTGTATAGAATTAAAATATAAAGAAAGAAAATATATTTGCATAGCTCCATGTATTTTAAATGTATAATTACAAGAGTTCACAAACTTCAAAAATTAAACATTTATAAAATGAAAATGTTACAGTAAGGTGAAGTCAAATTATTTAAAGAAAAAATAATTAAATTTAGTATAGTAAAAGTACATGGTGTTTCTAGCGTTTACAATAGTGACAATAATGTCCCAGACCTTCACAGTTGCTCACCATTCACTCACACTGACTCTCTCATAGAAACTTCTAGACCTCTGAGCTCCCAGCTCCATTCCTGATATGCAACCTATTCAAGAATACTGTTTTTGATCCTTCGTATAACATTTTACTGAACATTTTCTAACTTCACATGCATAAACACTTAGATTTTTAGTTCCTGACAATCTGCAGTATACTAACATGCTGTACGGGTTTGCACTCCTGGAGTCACAGGCTATACTACGTAGCCTAAGGGTGTAGAAGCGTTATACAACTCTTGAGGGCTGTATAGCAGATTCTCTGATGCCTAATGAATATTTCTCAGAATTTATCTCCATTATTAGGTGACATATAGCTGTATATTTAAGCAACCGTGAGCCTAACATTCTGTAACAACGAGGGAGAAAATGATATGAGTGAACAAGTTACCTAGAAAATACATAGGTCCTGTAAAGAAAAATAAAGACAAAGGAAGGGAAGAGAATGTGACAGAGCCCCATATTTTAAATGGAGTAAACACAGAAACCCTAAATTGATAATTTGAGTTTAAAAATCAGTTAAAGTCAAAACCTGAAAGCATATTTCATTACAGGATCTTAACTTTTGGCATAACCATACATTAGAATACATATTGCCAAATTTCCTATGTAGTGGAAGAGCTGAGACAGAAAAAAATCACAAGTGCCAAGGCCCAGAATGAGGAGTGTGCATGGGATCTAAAGTAAAAACACAGAGTGATTAACCACATGGAGATTTGCATCATGGTTCTAAGGTCATGCAGAACAACTAAATCTTTTGTAGGCAAAGCAGAAGCAAACAAAGCAAATAAAAAAAAGCATGTGATTGTCAAAGCAGCATTCAGCAGCCTCTAGGTAAGGGGAAAGAGATGGGCAGCTGGACTGATGTGACCAAGAGTCTGGAGGGGGAAGGAGAGGAACAAGGGATAAGGAAGAGCTCTTAAAATGATACACTGAAGAGACACTGAATTTCTATTGAAGCAAGAAGGAAATGAAATGTTGGGGAGAAATGGAAGGCATCAATATACAACAGAATAAATGAACAATCCAAGCAAGGTCACCCTGATAGTTCAGGGAACTTTAATTTGAAACTGAGCCAGAAACATACTGTGTCTCACCAGTATTCTAAGGTAGTCTCAGACTTTTCTTTCTTTCTTTCTTTCTTTTTTCTTTCTTTCTTTTTTCTCTTCCTTCCTTCCTTCCTTCCTTCCTTTCTTTCTTTCTTTTTAAAGATAAGCATTATCTTTTACCACACAATTGTCAACGTCAATTTTGACTACACTGAACTTTAGAAAGTATAATACATACCTCAAGTGAGGGAACAGCCTAGTCTACCCTGATCAGGGCAGAACATGTTTGGAATAATAGGCTCAGTTCACATGGAGCTTTGAAAAGAATCTGCAATGAACATACAATTTCCAGTGACTAGCCTCTATGGTGAAAAGTAATCTAGAAGTCAACCTGTTAGGGACAATGGCAGTTTTTCTTACCTAGACAGTATGACAGGAAAATTCATACTCACAGGTAGTAAGTGAATATAAAAGGTCTCAATGATAAAAAAATTTCCATTTCTTTATCTTAGAAGTCAAGTAGTAGAGAACAGTCAAAAAACTCAAAATGTGTTCATCCTGGTAAGTGACAAAAAGATGGGGTCACAGAGCTGAGAGGTCAAAATATTTCAAGGGGCATCAATGTAGATGTTGAATTCACACAAAAGAATCATAGAAAGGACTATGACATCGCTGCCCCCTATCCCTCATCAGACGATTCCCAGCACACTCTATGAATAAGCCACTGTAAGGCTGTGTTGGGAAACTGCTCTGTCGAATGTAACTTTAAATGTATGGAGGCTGAGGGATGAGAATAGAGAGGGATGTCAGAGAGATTTGAATCATTAAATGACACATTTGGAATGAAGTTGAATGGAAGACTATAAGCTTTAGAAAAGACACAAATTTGATGCATATTAAGTACCAGTTATAAAGGAAATGGAACAGTCAAAGGGCTCCTTAAATGGTGGAGTCAGCCAGAGGGTAATTCAGTCATTAGAAAGTACCACAAAGATGTGTGTCCTGTCTGCTACTTATCTCCAATGAATGGAAGCCAAATACAGCAAAGATGAACTGAGGAACACACTTGATGAATTCCTAAAGACATTGAATGTGAATGTGTTTTTTCAGAGAGAGGGCATAAGAAATGTAACTACTGTGGATCCATCATTCGACCTGAAGAAAGCAAAATTTCTGGGTGCCCAGTGGCTACTTTTTAGGTTTCTGTAGCCAGAGTCAAACAGATAGAAAAGGCTATTGGCCTTTCAATTGTTTGCTTCACAAGAGCTTCAGCATTGCCAATTTGAAAATGGCAGGTAAAACAGGACTTGAGGGAGGCACAAAAATCGACAATACTAACTGAAAAACAATTCAAAACCAAACAAAAAAGTGCCGCACCACAACAGGGCCATGATACTCAGAAGGCTGTTCCCTGTAAAATTCAGCTTAATCACAACCATTCTGCTTTCACCCTCAGCAGAACTCTACTCAGTGAGCTTCAGTGAGCAACTACCTCCTCTCTGCTGACACACTGGAGGGAAAGGCCTTTGGAGTAAGGATCGGGTTACTAAACACCTTCTTAATCAAATTTTTAACAATCTTCAAATTAATGCAGAAAATAATCAATATTTTTTTTACCAATTTTCAGATGACCTTAAAGATAATCGTAACATGAAAAGGCTAAATTTTAAAAAGTCATGTAAAATGCCTTTTCACTAATTAGTTAATAAGTATAATGACATTAAATATTCAAATAAAGCTAGCTGCCTATATCAGGAGCCTTATCAATAACAACTTTGGGGAAATTCCAGAATCATAAATACAATGCTATCTATCTATGGTAGGCAGGACTCCAAGAATTGACTCCAGTGATTTTCACCATGATACAAATGTGGGTAGCACTGGAGTTAGAAAGACTATAAACCTGGAAAGGTTAACTGGGACGTAGCTTCCTTTGAAGATGGAGGAGATGTGTGGAAATGAGAATGGCTCTCTGCTGATGGTCAACAAGAACTTAGAAACTGTAGTCCAGCACCCACAGGGAACTAAATGTTGTCAATTATTTGGATGCTTTTGCAAACAATGTGTTCCCAATGCCTCTAGATAAGATTCTAAGAGGCTGACATCTTGATTTCATTCTTTTGAGAGGAGAAGACAGCTGATGTACCTACACTATACTACACCATGAAGTTTATGATAATTACAAAGTGATGGGAAATTAACATGCTTTCTATACATATTTTTATCTATGTGAATAAATATAGGCAGAAAATGAAATCTTTGTTGTTACAAGAAAAACATGTAATAAGTATAATTTATATTTATAAAATAAAATTCAAACTTTGTAAGTATATATGAACTGATTTTAGAATGCCATGCTATATACATTAGAAGAATTCTAAATAGGTGTCAAAAGAGGGAAATAAATCAGTACTCCTGTATTGCACATCCAAACATGCATATATATGCAGCTTTAAGAAAAACATAAAAATTGATGTTTATGTATTTATTTATTATCGACATATGTGTGTGTAAGTCTGTGTTTTCCAATTTACATTTTTAGTAAAATAAAACACAGAGTTTACTAGGAGATACAAAAATTAGAGGATACAAAGATCATTTTTGATAAAATAATAAAATGACTGTGGATCAACACAAACATAACTTGTCTCTATTCATTTCAATGTGTTGTTGGTACAAAAGGACAATTTTTTGATACTTAACTTTTATTCATATGATTTCACAGATAGAGAAGTTCAAATTACCTGGTGAACCAAAACAGTGAGGTCTATCTCCTTAAACCCAGAAGACAATCAACACATCGCCAACCACTACACTTCCCCAGAGGGTGAAGGAGAAGGCTTGTCCAAAAGGTTAGCCAGGCATCTAAAGAGAAGGGACTGGCAGTCCTCCCCATGGAAGGCCCACAGTTGTTACAAAATAATCTTTTTGTACACTATGAAGATGTGTCTTCTTTGCCAAGATATCTTCTGATTGGTTTAATAAAAGAGCTGAGTGGCCGGTAGGCTAGGCAGGAGGTATAGGTGCGACAGCAAGACACAGAGGACACTGGGAAGAAGGATAGAGTAATAGGAGTTGCCAGTGAGACACAGAAAGAAAACAGAAGGTGAAAGATGAAAGCGAGGTAACGCCACATGGCAGAATGTAGATTAATATAAATGGGGCAACTTCAGTTGTAAGAGTTAGTTAATAATAAGCCTGAGCTATTGGCCAAGCATTTATAATTAAAAATAGTTTCTGAGTGGTTATTTGGAAACTGGTGGGTGGGAAAGAAAAGTTTGCTTACATGAACATGAGGTTTACTGCCAGAAAGACAGAACTGTGAGCTCTAGTGTGAATACTAGACCTCTGTAGTCACATCCCTCTAGCTGATTCCCCCAGACAAATAACCATCCCGAAAGAACACTGAAAACAGCAAATATGTCTTTCAAAATTGCCAGACAAAAGTTGTTTTAATATAATCATCAATTCAAGCAGTTCATTACCCCCCAAGCCAAGATTGCAGAAGATACTGAAAGGAATCTTAAATCTTACATGGGAGGAAAAAGGGTAGACTCAATCATAAGAACATATAGAAAAGAATAAGATACACAAGAGGAATACATGAACAAAGGAAGTCTAAGAAATAAACTGCATCCAACACAATAAAGCAACCAAGCATATATGAATAAGAGAGCAGAAAAGAACAATAATCAAATCAGTCACAACCACTACTAACAAAATTACAGCAATTATCAGCATCCCCTTCAATAGCCTCTTTATGTAAAGGCTATTAATTCCCCAATTAGAGATGTAGACTAAATGACTGGACTTAAATAGATTCTATGATTTGTTGTTTACAGCCAATTAGATAGAGTGCTTGCCTAGTATACACAAAGCCCTAGGTTCAACCTCAGCAGCACATAAACTGGGTGTGGAAGTGAACGCCTGTAATCCCAGCACTTAAAAAGGTAGAAGCAGAAGGATCAGTTGTTAAGGCCACCCTTAGCCTTCACAGAGTTGGAGTTGGAGGCAGGTCTTGGATATGTGAGACTTTGTCAAAGACAAAACAAATGAACACTCCTCTTCCCCATTAAAATATAAAACAACACTGCACTGGCAAAGAACCATAGAATCAAGAGTGAAAAGATGAAAGTCAATGTATCAAGAAAACAGAAGTCAAAATCAAGCAAATAACTCTGTTATGTTTGACACAAATAAAATTAGAAGTGATAGAGAAGACACACTGTTCTTAGTCAGCTCCAGGGATGACTCAGAAATAGGATACAGAATTCCACACATGGCATTACCATCTATTCATTCATGGACAGTTTTTTTAACATAATGCAAAATTCAGCATCTGAGCACCTCAATCTACCAATACATGTCTGTATATAGCAAAAAGAAGTCTTTGGCTATGTAAGAAATTAAATCTCAGGTCACATACTTTTCCTTTCTGTTCAGAGGCTTCCACAAGGACTACTATCCCTTTCATTCTGAAAATTACTTTTATAGATATCAATCCCAGAAGAGTTCCAGAGTGAAGAAGGTAGAGTGCTATTTTAAGATTTAAGAAACATAGTTAACATACTGTACATAAAACTTATTGACAATGCTTGACCAGCGCCACTTACGTGAAGAGTGGAGAAAGAATACTAGAAACTCTTGTAGAGTACCACACAGCACTCTTCATAGCCACAACCATTGATCAAATACATCTTGATCCCTTTCAAAGCAACCATTTGCTTTCTCTGCTTAATTGTTGACCTTTATTTACATCTCTTTGCCTGTTTGTGAACCTTATTTAAATGGAATCACCCATCATGTTTTTTCATGTGTGTCTGGCTTCTTTACACAAGCAATACTTTTTTGTTATTCATACTTAATATATGTGTGTTTCTTACACTGCTATATATTGTTCCACTATAGAATCTACCCAAATATATTTGCTCATCATTCCATTAAAGGACATCTGGGTCACTTTGGGTCTTGGGCTAATGTGAAGAACTCACCTGTGAACTTTCTACATATTTCTAATTTCACAATATATATTGTGTATATAATTAGCAAATGAATTGCTCATGGTTTAGGTTTTCAATCTGAAATTTCATCAGATGATTTAGTCATGCAGGTACACACACCTATAATCCTAGCACTCAGGAGGCTAGGGAAGAGGACCACAACGTAAACTGAGGCCGGCCTATATTAATAGTGAATTCCAGGGCACTCTTGGCAACATAGCAAGATCCTACCTCAACAAAAGAGACCAATTTTCCCCAAGGTCATTCTACAGTAAATATTTTCTCTAATATGTGTATAAGAGATTTTTGTTCAAAGTGAAACATAGTCTACAGCAAAGGCTGGAAAAGACATTTTGTAAAATGGATATTGTACAAATAGATCAGATTAATGCACATGATATAGAAACTCATGTCATTTCCATGATATTCTACCTATACTTCTATGCTGATGGATAATTCCATGAGAATATATCATAAAGCCATCTATTGATGTTTTAGTAGAATCAGTATGCAAAACTTACAGAACAAGAATAGTAACTCAAAATTCTGTTCTGACTTGGGACCAGAGTCTAAGATATCCAAAGATTAAGCTGTCACGGTTCCTGACTATAGGAATATACTCAGAGAATCTCATGTGCAATGAAAGCTTACCACCTAGTAGCACGACAGTGGGAAGAATGAACATGCAGTCAAAGACTATTTACATTATGATTTTGCAAGAACATATGGGTAATATTCTAGCTAACCATAGGAAAAATGTGACAATTTAAAGAATGTTTCATGTCATTAAACTTGGAGAAGCAGTGATTAACTACAAATGAACTTGTCTGTTCAGCAAAAGAAAGGATTTATCACCATGTCACAATTTTGCTGTTTTTTTCAGGGTTTTGTGCTTTAAAATTATGCCGTAATATTTGCCTTATTAATAAATTAACTGTACTAAGTGGAATGCACGTAGATAATAAAGCCCATTCATGCAAAGACAGTCTTCAGTATCTGTACACTCACAAAATAGTAGTCAGGCAGCTGTTGTGATTAAATCTGTGGGATGAGGGAGTGTCACATAGATGGGAATCACAATGTAACTCCTGCTTCTCAACCTGGAGACAGTTTGTCATATAATGTATTTAAAACAAACAATCATGAAATGACTGGGATTATCAACAGTTACTGCCAAATATAATATATTTAGATATTAATAAGATCTTTAGGACAGTCAAAAGGAAAACCAGCAATTATAAATCCAACTAAATATCCAGTGTATTTTAATATCAGCTTTGAAGGTCTACCCTTGATAAACACACACATAGCAACCTTGAAAGGGAGTTTTCAAATGGAGGACTCAAACAAAAGAGTATCTTGAGGTCTACTCTTTACTATCGGAATAAAGCTGGATTACCTCTGTGAGATATGCATTCCATGCAATAATTAGTTTTCAAACAAAATACTTGCCTAGAAAATGTCTCCATAAACTAAGTTCCTTTAGGCTGCTAAGCTCCCTATCAATATATTAACAATGTATTAGCTATTTGTGCATAAAAGAATTCTAACACATAAAAAGAATGCATTTTACATAAACAAATAGTACTATTCAGTCTCAAGTCCAGCCTCTACTAACACTTGCTGAATAATGAAGGTCTGTGAGAAGATTTGAACTTAGTTTCAAAGTCTGGATTTCAAGATGGAATGGCACACACACACACACACACACACACCTACATATTCATACACATACTCTTACATATATACATATATATAATATATATACACTCACACACACAAACATTTACACACACATACACAAAACATATACACACAAACAAATAAATTACATGGTGATTGTTCAGCTTATATGTCTTCATATTTCAAAGTAAAGAATTCTTATACTTTTAAGAGTTAAATTTTTTTCATTGAGATACTAATGCTAAGTATATCTTAGACAGTATCACCTCACTAACCTGAAAGGCTCCCTTCTCTCTGTTGCCATATCCCTATTTATAACACCTTCGTGAGAAATGCTCTGCTGCCTTTTCAAGATCATTTTTCCCTTCAGAAATAATACAGTGTGTCGGAAAGTTGCTGTATTGAACTTATTCCTAAATTGTCATGTTTTATACTGGCAGCTATTTTACCAAATAAATTACAGTTACAAGATAGAAGTGAAAGACAATCTATGGTGCACTCTAGAGGAAGAAAGAACAAGGACTATAGACTATACACAAATGCTTCCTTTCTGGTGGTCATTACCCTCTCTCACTGCAGAAGTAACCTTGTTAGACCGCTGTACTCTTCCCCAAAATGCTACTTTTAAAATCTACAGCAAATGCCATAATAGTTTGGACAAAGCACACTCTTCATGGTGACTTAGTTTACTTTACAGAAGCTTATACTAACTGGCATTTGGCTCCTGTGTGAAACCAAGCATCTTCCTCTCTCTGAAACTGTCATAGCCAGTATCTTCTCATGGTGGATTCCTTTTCAATACCAAGGTCTCCTCTGAACCTCCATCTTTCAAATGGGATTCTTAACCCTTATTAAAATATGGTACTTAGAACTCTCAACCTAACCCATTTATTCTTCTCTGATTGCCACAGTAGTTCTCGGTATTTTTTTTTTACTGCTTTGAATGATATTCATGTGTTATTTTCATGCACTACATCTTCCTTGGAGATAAAGACATCTTCTATATTGTTAATTGCTTTATTTCTAATTCATAGAATAGTGCCTGGTATATAATAAATAGTCAATAGTTTTTGTTGAACAAATGATTGAATACTTATGTTTGTTTTATAAAGTTTGTTAGAACATGGGCTTTCCCCTTTAATAAGTCAGATCCCATAGGCTGAAAAGATAAGGTCATGCCCCTGCTCCCTGAAGCTCTCTCACTGGGACAGAGAGTTAAGAATATCCTAATCAATAGATACATGCTCAGACATGTTCATAGCTTCTCTAGTCTATAATACCTAGGAAAAGTATATAGGTATATAAATAGGTACATAGGTATAAATGTATATAGGTATATAAATACAAATGTATATATAGGTATACAAATGTATAATACATATATGAATAATCTAAATATTTTTCAAATTATGAATGAATAAGGACAATGTGGTACATATATGGTGTGGGAAGTCCTTCTGTCTATGTGTTGCTTTTATTGGTTATTGAGTAAATAAACTGCTTTGGACCTACAGCAAGGCAGAGCAGAGCTAGGTGTGGGGGGGAACTAAACTGAATTCTGGGAGACACCATGTAGCCTCTAGAGGGGAAAGATACAAGCCACTAGCCAGAACCTTGCCTGTAGGCCATGAGCCTCATGGTAAAATATAAAATAATAGAAATGGGTTAATTTAAAAGATAAGAGTGAATTAGAAATATGCATAAGTTAATCCACCAAGCAGTGTCATAACTAATATAGCTTCTGTGTGATTATTTCGGTTTTGGGCAGCCAGGAACAAACAAGCAGCCTTCATACAACACATATACTAATGGAATACTACTCAGCTATAAAGAAAAATGAAATTATGAAGTTTGCAGATAAATGGATAGAACTCAAAAGTATCATAAAAATGAGATTGCCCAGGGCCAGAAAGACAAACTTCACATTTTCTCTCATATGTGGTTCCTAGCTCCAAATATTCACATGTGAGTATATAATCTAGGGTAAATGGAGAAACCAAGAAAGCAAAGAGGGATCACTGCGTAGATAGAGGAAAGAACAATGGCGTATAACTGATCTGAAGGGCAAAGGGGCTAAAATGGAATGGGGCTTTAATTAGAGAGGGGAGGGATATAACTACAGAAGAAGGAAAGTAAAATAACAGTAAGGATGTCTGAAAAATACATAAGAAATCATATTATCTATCTGCCTAAAACACATAGAATCTGTACATCTGTATACATATATACATACATAGTTTTAATTAAAATTTTCCATCTTGAAGCCTCCTTTTGAATTATTGATCATGGTTGCCCAAAAGTCTCCCAAAACACGAGCTATTGCTGTTGCTCTTGGTTGACTCCTGCCAAAATATGAAGGGAAAATCCCTATTGTTTATGATGCCATGCACTTTGGACACAGGGTAAGAAACCCCAAGCTGGATTGGACCTGATAGATTATCCCTAAGAACAGGTTCTCATGTCAGCAAAAAGCACAAACAAGTTTCCAAAGAAGGGAGGCAGTTAACAGTCTTACCCAACTATGACACCTTTGAACCACAACAACCACCAGCAGGACACTAAACCCCTTGGTGGTAACCAACAGTTCTCTAATTGGACTTCAGGCCCACTTAACAAGAGGGAAATCCTGCTGGTACTGCAGTCAAGTACCATGGCTAGTAAAGTCATGGACATGGAGGAAAACCTACAACCACCACTTTACTAAAATAAAAAAAAGAAAAAGAAAAGAAATGCCAAAGGCAGGTAGATCTGCAATTTTGAGACCAGTCTGGTCTACAGAGTGAGTTCCAAGACAGGCTCCAAAGCTATACAGAGAAAACCTTGTCTTGAAAAACACAAACAAACAAACAAAAAGAAAGGTCAGAGAAGATACACCCACAAAATGTCACCAAAACGGCTAAACAAGACCTGAACAAGGATGACACCAATAGACTTGCTAAGATAAAAGAGTGGATACTAACAATGCCTCGACCTTACAATAAGAATACAGGTAACTTAAAAATGCTGGGCGCAAGAGAAATTGTCTTCTCCTTAGAGGAGCATGCCAGTTGGTTATCTGATATCAAGTAGAAACATATACATTCAAGTAACATTATATGCACTGAGGATGTTGGTTATATTATGTATTTAGGAACACACACACACACACCCCAACAACAATAAAAGAAAAAGAGGCTATAAATTTGAAAGAGAGGAAGTAAGTGGTATATTGGAGATTTGGAGAGGATAAAAAGAAGGGGAAATTATATAATTATATTATAATCTCAAAAAATTAAAAAAATTACAAAGCAAATTAAAAAGTAAAAGAAGCTGACTGTGATGTGACCTAACAACAGCCCCCAACTTATAGTCCTAACTGGTACCTGACTTAACCATGTTATTTACCACATATTCTTTGCTGAACTAAATCATGTGGTATAAGACTTCCCACCAGCACCCTCCCCCAATCTTCACACATATAAATGTCAGAATTTTGTTACTATTATTAAAGCAGTTTCTGTGAAGTTTCCTCTGGGCACCTGGTCCCCTCCCCATTTCTTCATGGTTTTCTCTCCCATGTCTCTCTCACAGTAGTTCTCTCTTTCTTTCTCTCTCTCTCTCCCCCTCTACCTCTCTCTCTCCCCCTCTCCCTGCCCCTCTCCCTCTCCCTGTTCTCCAGCTTATAAAACGAATCTTCTCTTTCCCTTCAAACCTCTGTGATGCTATTTTAAATATAATTGTACTATTCATTTCTAATGTCCCTGTTAGCATTACTCCTAATACAGTCCATTCCCGAAAGAAAATTGCATGTCAGTTCCTTTCCTGAACCAACAGCTTGCTCTTCTCCATTTGTAGATTTATACAGTCAATGTTAACACATATTTCATATTGGGAAAGCAACTAGGCTATGATGTCTCTCACTTAACTTGTATGCTTCTTGGAACAGATATACCTGTCCCTGCATTCCTACTACCTAGCCTAGTATCTTATCACGTAGGAAGTAGTCAATAATTATTTAAGAAAACGTGTTGAACACATGCATCAATAGATATGTGAGGGTTTACATTTTATTTTTTAAGATGATCAGTCTGAGCTCTACAAATGTCTCTTACTGTGGCAGAAAATAAATACAGTTGAGGCATGCATGGAGAAGAAGGTGTAACAGTCATTGTCAGAGCCCTGCTCAGCTTCCCTCTACCCAGTGTGTGTCATCCTCCTAATGATGACAATTTAGCCTGATTAATTTTTTGTCATACAGAGTATTCTGTGAATCATTGGCTCTTTAGCTGTATTCCTGGCCTCTATTTACTAAATATCAGTAGCAGTAACTCAACCAGCCCCCTCTCTGATTCAGACTAAGCAAAAACATCCTCAAATAGATCTCCCAGGGACAAAATTACTCCTAGTAGAAAACAACTGCCCTTTTCCCACAGTGCCCCCATCTCCCAGCTGCTATGAATACAGGCTGTTAAGAACTATACGTTCTCCTAATGAATGGCCTCAGCTACTGGGTGTGGCCTTCCCAGAAGAGTCCAGGAAGTGTCGCATTCTACTGACATTAGATTTCGTTAATGACCGGCTCCTGAGGGAGCAGAACAAAGAATGTCCATGGATGTGAAAGCTCTGAGGTGCTATCTTTGAGAGTAGATGAAGGACTAGACTTCAGGTGAGACTGGAGCTACATCTGTCTTTT
>LOJH01038408.1:0-10885 GCA_001685095.1 Ellobius talpinus | reverse complement strand
ACACACACACACACACACACACACACACACACACACACACACACACACTAGATTAGACTCCTTAGGCTACTGAACTGACACATTAAATGTTCCCTATCCATAGTATGGATAACACTCAGGCTCAGGAATGGTAGAGCAAGGAGCTCAGTAAAACATTGATGACATGGTTCTTCGAGTTCTCATCGTCTTCCCAAATCCTCCCTCCTACAATTTATCCTTCAGCATTTTCTATGGCTATCTTTACCTTCTGTCTAGTTATATTGTCACCTATGCATATGTGATTAGTGTGGCAGTCACCAAGGCTGCACAAATTTATATAAAGGAGTATGTGTACTATATTCATGATTATAAAAGAGACTTAAAGAGTCGAGTCCTGAACATTTGTCAGGGCATATAAGCATTTTGGTAAGGAAACTAGAAAAGGGAATTTGAGAGAAAGTGGCCAGCAAGGCAGAGAAAACAGAAGGGACTCTCATGAAGATGAGAGGCAAGTATCTTAATGGACAAGTGGGAGAAACAATGTCATTGGCTGTGTTGTACTTTGAATGTGAAAAGTAGGCTAGATGCTATTTAGTTATGATGGAAACCTTGGTGGAGTCTAGCTGGAGATGACTTCCTGGGGATGTCTTGTCCCTGGACCTTTTCATGGAAACCCTGGTGGAGTCTAGCTGGATATTGCTTCTTGGGGCTCTCTTGTCCCTGGACCTTATCTCTCTGCTTTCTACCCACTATCAGACGACTTGCTTCACCATATGGTCCCTCTGCTATGGTCTTCTGGTGCATCCAAGTCTGTGAATCATCCATGGACTGTGAACTGTAACAGGGAACTAGAACTAACAGGCTTTCATTTAAGTTATTTTCCACAGGTGTTTGAAATAAAAATGGAAAACACCTGGCTAGATTGTTGTAAAATGCCTTTGAAAATACATCATCTATTCTTAGCTCAGAGTTTTACAGCACCAGACTCCAGTCTATACAATGGATATGAGAAGTAAGTTTATGTCATTTTCTGTGTGTTTTGTAAGTCAACCCGAGGTCTCCCATTAGTTAGAGAAGTCCCCTAACAACTGAAGTACATAGAGCCTCATCCTAAATTTCAAACATAAATAGACAATTCTGCAAAAAACACTAGACATGAAATTCTTATACATCTTCCCATTTCTGTCTGTAAAATATAGCTAGTCTCAAAAATGTGTCTTAAAAATGTGGTACAACAAAGTAAGCAAAACTAGCACCTATCTTCTCCATTCCCCTTGGTCATTAGGACATTCTTTGATCTTCTAACACATTTAAGTGAAATGCAAGATGTCTCTTCCACAGAACTGAAGTTTATCTGTCCCTAACTATAATCAGTCAGCAGGTGGTGTGGATTCTAAAGAAAGACCACGTAGCAGCGAGCATCTGTATTATTAATTTGAGGCTTCTCTTTCAAATGTAGAATGCCAAGCAATAGAGAGGTGGGGTCTTAAAGGATTATAGTAGGGTAGATGGGCAAAAGAAAGTGTGTGTGCGTGTGTGTGCATGTGTGTGTGTTAGATTCCTTTTCATATTCTGACTAGAATATAAATACATATGTATTATTGAATAGCATAATAATCTTCTAGACATTCTCCAAGTATTTACCTTCTCCCCCTTCAAGTTAGCAGGTTTACAGGTTATGTGTTGCTCTCATGAAATGTATGACTTGGAATAGATATTTTTTTTTAAAAAAAAAGATTTCACAATCATTTAAGTAAATCATTTAAGTAAAATGGTCAATTACATGGTATGAAAGGGACTCACAGAAGGTTTTTTAGAATGATTGAATTTGAATTAAAGTTGAAAGATGATTTCTGGAGGGACAGGCGACAGGACTCAAGAACTGAGGAGAGCTGTGACTTGGACGAGACCTGGAAGAGTTTTCTGTTTTTTCTGCTATGGTTTGTAGATGTAGACAAATCTTACATGAATTTCTGAATTTCTAAGTGTTGGTGTGTTATCAGTCTTTGTTAGATTTTGACCTGAACCTGGATCCTTTTTATTTCCCAGAATTGTGGAATCTGTAACAAGATCAAGTACCCACTGGGCAGCTAGGGAGCCTTTTACTTTGGGCCACAATTAGAAATGAGAGATAAAGTTGCAAATTAGATTCTCAGCCCTTGGGAGGAAGAGGTTTTCTTTAAGGCAGAAAAGAAGTGAGGGGCAGGCGTAGGCGAATAAAGAGAGTCATGTCTTATATGGGTCTTGTCAGAGGTTTCTCAGGAATCTGAGTGAACAGTTCTTTTCTCTCCTTTTATAGTATTTCTAGTTACTGCCATGGCAGCTGTCAACTGTCGTGACCCTGGAGGATGGGTCATTTCGCACACATATGGGAGTATGCTGAAGTTTGAGGTGGTCTGGCAGCTAGTCATGCTGCTGTTTCTAGTCCGCCTGAAGAGGAATTTCTTGACCTGCAGCCTGTTCTCAATAATACATAAAATTAGGGCAGGACAGAAATTTAGCCAGCTCACCATAACTCCAGCTCCATGTATTAGCTAAAACAAAAAATTAAGGACTGAATCCTTGACTTTCATGCCTGTCTATCTTTAGAATCAAACAGTGACAAATGGAGTACTGGTACCCAAGGTGCCCATCACTTTCTTCTTCCAAGGTGATTCTAAGGTACAGGGAAGGTTGAGGCCTGGACCAGAAGGACCCAGTCTTTTAGATTCTGTTGCTAGTATCTTACTGTATTATAGGCATTGGTCAGAGTTTGGAGGGCACACATGGAGATTTTCAGAAATTTGTGTTCTGGAAGAAAGAGCAGGGCCAGGGAAATATGGAGAGCAACAGAAATAGATGTGGTTTATTAAGGAAGAGAAGGGAAGGCACTCAGGAAAGTAAGTGGGCAAGAAAGCTAGAGAGACTCTGGGATCCAAGGCCCTGAACCAAGAAAATATCCATCCTTTCTAGATCATTTACATATAACTCACCTTCTCTAGCTTTCTTCTGTTTATGCTATTTGGTTATATGTAACCTATGGTCTTTGGGGTTTCCAGTCTCTCTCTGCCACTGGTTCTCTCAATTGTCAATCTTTTAATAATTTTTAGTTTTAGCTTTCTTTGAGAATTGATGACCTCATATGAGTGTGGAGTGTGGTCAATCTTCCAGGGACGACATCCCTAAAGAAAACTAAGCCTGTTCCCCTTAGCAGGCATCAATGGATGGCAGCTCCTGGGTGGGGGCTTCTGTGTGTCTCCCCATCCTTGCCAGAATGTTGATTGGCTTGATGGTATGCAGACAACCATAGCTGCTGTGAGTTTTTGAATACAGCAGGCCCTTACTGTCATGCCTAGGTGATGCTGGATCACTCCAGTCCTCTATGGCTCTGACTCTTTAAGAGTCTTTCTGCCCATCTTCCTTGACGTTCCCTGAGCCTTGCAGGGAGGGCCTTTGTTATAGATGGCTACTTTATTTCTCAGCAGTCCATAGACTTTTATTCTGTATGTCTTGCCATTTGCCTGTCTTGATGCCTCTAGAACCTTCCCTTTCTGCTGTATCCCCCCTCCTCAATGGTACTCCTCTTCTCTGAAGAAATAACCAAATATTTAAACATATACCTTATATAGAATTGTTTCTTGTTTTAAACATTCTTTAGACTTTTAATTTTATCAATTCATTTATGTATATGGGTGTTTTGCCTGCATGTATGTTTGTGTATCACATGTACGCAGTGCCTGCAGAGGCCAGAAGATGATTCCCTGGAATTGGAGCCATGGGTGATTGTGAGCCACTGTGTGGATTCTGGGAACAGAACCAGGGTCCTCTGTAAGAGCAGCCAGCTGTCCTAACCGCTGACCCCACACGTAGCTGTCTCTAGGGAGCAACTGCAAACATCTCTCCGTTTCTTCTTCAGGATGACTTGTGTTTCCTGGCCAACTTTCGTGCTTCTTTTATGGACTGATGCCTTTGCCTGTGCCTCGCTCTCTGCCTTCCCCTAGTACTGGGTGTGAGGCAATGAATATCAGTGTCTGACATTTCTAGGCCCAAAGGGTGGCAGTTTGGGGTACTCACTTCTTCTTCATAGAAGAATCCCCTGGAGGGTCAACAAAAAGAAGGGAGAATTGCCTAATTAAATCCCAGAGGGGTGGAGGTTCCTTTTAGGTGGAGAATGTATAGCATGTAACAGAGACTACTCTCTTTTGAGGCAAGAGGTGTTTGGGGACCTGGGAGAGTACCCCCTGTGCCCTTTTATATGTGCTGTCTGCCCTCATCCTGATACTTTGTCCATTAGCTTCCCTCCTTCACACAAGCAGCCTTGGAGACTGTTGCTCACTGGTAATGTTTACTGTCCTCTCTCTGGAGAGTTCTGAGCCAGGTGATCTGCCAGCCCCCCTCTAATGACTATGTTTCCTACGCAGGGCGGACTCTGTTGGAGAAGCTCTTTAGCCAGCAGGAGAACGGGCCTCCGGAAGAAGCTGAGAAATTCTGCTCGCGGATCATCGCCATGGGCCTTCTGCTCCCTTTTAGTGACTGCTTCAGGGAACCATGTAATCAGAACGCTGGGTCAAGCTCAGCTCCATTTGATGTAAGTAGGAGAATCCACTTCTGTCTGTGGGGAAGACTGCAGTTGGAGGAGCAGCTGTGATGTGTGTCTGCCCCAGTTGCCCTGTAATTTAAAAATAACACGTGATGTGAGGCTTCCTCCCTTGGGCCATTCAAGGGCCCAGCTTGTCTACTTCTATATTTTTCTTTAGACTATGGCATTAGATATAGTTTGCAAACTTCTCTTAAAAAACAAGAACAACAATAACAAAAATCCAAATAGTCTCTTTGTGTAGTTTTCTAGCCTGATCTAACCAGGACTGATTTGAAGATCTTTTGAAAATTTTCTTTTTGGTGGAAATTAAACATGCATAGGCAAGTGTTTGTCACCAAACTACACCTCATACATCACTATTTCTGTGCTGGTCACAGACATTCCTTCAGAAGCTGCACCAAAAAGTAAAATACGAATCCCAATGGGTCACAGGTTTCCATGGGCACTAGAGCGCTGTGCGTTTTCCCAGCTCATTTGTGCAGTAAACGCTGCCAAGAAGAAGCAACAGCCTCTGCCCTTACTCGGGCCCCTACTCAGCAGGACTTAATACTGTGGAGCGCAGAAGGCATGTTTGAAACTCATCAAGAATACCGGCACAGCCGGACTAGCATCTTCCAGCCAGAGTATTAACTTTCTCAGGTATGCCGTGCGTGTGTGGTGCGGTGCTGGGAAGCATGCACCTAACCTGAGACAGGCAAGAGTTCTCATCTGTGTATCTTTCATGAGAAAGCTGGGGGTGGGGAGTCTGGTTGGATCTTTTGTGCAGAGCCCAAGAAAGGAGTGTTTGAAGACATTGGATTCTCACCACATGGGTAACTACATTTTTTCCAGTATTGCCAAACAGACCTCAAACGGCAGGGAATATGAACAGATGCTGAACATCAAGAGCTGGTTATAGAGCCAAGTATGGTGCCTCATGCCCATAATCCCAGCACCTGGGAGACTGATGCAGGAGGACCAAGAGTTTCAGGTCAGCCTGAGTTACACAGTAAGGTTTTGTCCGCAGAAGCAGAGAGTATGAAAAGGTGATCCCACATAACTAAGTGTCCATGCTTGCTGCTCTCTTCTTCCTCTGGGTTACCAATCCTAACCTCTGTTCTTTTGCCATCTCCCTCTCTTTAGTATGAGCAGAAGAACCCTCATAAACTATTCTGATATTTCAGTTTTGGTTTGTGAGAAACCTTTCTAGATCTTGAAGCTATAATAAACCAAAAAGAACAGGACTTGTGGGCCTTCTTTAAGATTTATTTTTATTTTTTATTCAAGACTTTTAAATGACATGGTAGCTAATCACTGCTAGGTAGATCTTTTTCCTGTGGAAAGAATTTGATAATTTACAGTCTCCTCTCTGTGGAAACTGTGATTCTGGAGACAGAACCTAAGGATCACAGTGTGGTATGCTGTAGAGCTACATTCTGGCAGATACCAATATGGAACTTTGGAGATATGGTGAATACAATAAAATAGAAACACAAGCTATGTCTATATTGCATGCAATCATCTATTTATAGCAGCTGTTGCCATCTTTATCAGAGCAGCTATGACTACTTGCACCTTCAAAATATAACCTGTTGATGTTCCCTCATGGAGGAAGGGGTGGGGGCAGGGACATGTACTCTCACCCGAGACTCCAGCTATTCTTCCCAGCTGTGTGTAACTCTGTCCAAGCATCACATGGTCATGTGGTCCGGGGAGGTGCTAGACTACATAACGCACGCAAGGTTAACTGAAGGAATAGGGAAGTTGTCATCAGGCTGCAGTGAAGCTTCTCAGTGATGTAGGTGTTTGGGGAGTCATCCACCCTCCTGAAGCACCCCATCCCTGGATCTGTAAGAACACATGATAAGGCCACTGATTTGCCATGTTGGACATTCACGGGATTGCTATTTTGATAACAATGATATGTCACTGTTGCTCTAGTGGGGATGAATAGCTGCGGGAGCGTGAATTTGTTCATATTATCCCAGAAGAACTTCACATAACAGTCTGGCACTTGCTTTTTTTAGGAAAACTATTATTAAATTAACTTTATTTTCCTAATTAAAGCTCAGAACTTGAAAGTCTTTCCACCCAGTAAGTGTGAAATTGGAATAAACTGAAAAGACAAGATAACCCTATTCCTCCATTTAAAAGTTTGTATTATTTACTTATTATTGTGCTACTGGGGGATAAAACTCAGGTCCCCAAGCATGTTACCAAAGAGTTCTAGCAATGAGCTTCTCTTTTTAAGTTCTTACATGTCACCTTACTCCATCCACCCTGCTGTTGGAGAGACCGAAAACGCTTCTTTAACTATGCTGTCTTGGAAGGAAGCTAAGTGTCATATGAAAGTAAAAAACAAACACACAAGCTAGGGATTTCATTCCCCAGCTCAAAGTGATTGTTTTCTTCCTGGCAGTATCCTTGGCTGCACACTACCTCTCTAATCCAGGCACCAAATGAACACAAAACAAAGAGGAAATTAAAAGGACTCTCATGGGAAATGTTGTTCCATATTCTAAAATAGCAGATCAGAAACAGCACCAGGGCTTAATGAATACAGACTCAAGGATTTCTTTTTTCCTCAAACTACAAAGGAAGCGAACATACTGGACATTATAGAGACTGAGGTGGCAGTGGGGTATGGGAGGGAATGTGCTCATCTCCGGGGAGAGATATTTCTGATAATTAGTCTCTCTGCTGATTTCTAGAAGAGGGTTGTTGTGAGCATTTCCAAGGAACAATTCTCCCAGGGACAGTTCTTTACAAGTCGGAACCCAGTAGAGCTGGGCGTGTACCTGCCACTCTTGCTGTCTCCTGATCTTACCGCAGCACCCTATCCATCTCTGTTTAGACTTGTGTGTTTGTTGATATGGCGAATCTTACTGATGCAGTTTAGGAATTGACCTACTTCAGCTAAAAGGTATCTCATGTTAGTCTCTTGTTATCCTGTATCTTTTCAGGGCTGTAGAAAATATAAAAGGAACAGCACATTTTCCCTCACATTACTTGATAAAGGCTTTGTGAACTTTATAAGACACATTTAGTTTTGAGCATCCTTGTTAACTCACTTACAAATGCTAAGGAAATTTATCCTATGTTCCAGGTGTCAATAAAATTCAGTATAAAATGATTCAAATGGAAAGGAAAGCTTTATTAAGACAACAGCCCAAGAGGGAGGGGTGAGCTATGAGTATAGGTCAAAGTTCTATGTGGTGTTTTGAATGAGAGTGATCTACATAGGTTCATATACTGAATGCTTGGTCCCTAGATGGTGGAGCTGTTTGGAAAAGATCATGAGAACAGGGCAGTCATTGGGGGTTCAGCTTTAAAGTTTAAAAGCCCATGCCATTTCCTATTATTGCTCTCTCTCTCTCTCTCTCTCTCTCTCTCTCTCTCTCTCTGTCTTTCTGCCTCATGGTGGTTTTCTCAACATGTAAGCTCTTAGTTACTGCTCCAGAACCATGCTTGCTGGCCTGCTGCCACCCTTCCTGCCATGATAATCAAGGACTCACCCTCTCACACTAAAAGCAAGCTCTTAATTAAATTCTTTCTTTCACAACTTGCCTTGGTCTTAGTGTCTTCATGGGTATGGGGGCCCACAGAAGTGGGTTCTCTCCACTTTGACTGAAGATCAGAGAGCTTAAGCCTATGCTTGCTCTTTCAAAGTTACTGACAAGAAGTCTGACTTAAGGAGTGACTACAAACAAGATATCCTGACCCAGGCTATGGTTACTTGGTGTTTTGAATATTAAGACACCTATAGAGGTGGATCTGCTCTACCTTGACCAAAGGCCAGAGAATTCAAGCCTATTCCTACCCCTTCATTTTAAAACAGGAGGTTTGACCTGAGGAGCGGCTGCCTACAGGAAACTTGGTAGAAGGTGTATTCACTGCATATCCTGCCTAAAACATCAGAATGCTTAGCTCAGGAAATGTTAGCTTGCTATCTCAAGTATTGAAGCAAGTGATTGTTCTGTTTGTCCTTTGTGTCCTATTAAATCAGTCTTTTGCTTCTTTCTTTTGATTGGGGTATATAAGCATATGGAAAATAGATGTGGGCACATTCAATATTCAATATTCACTGGCTAGTCCTCCCGGTTCTATCCTATGTCTCTGTATTTCTTTCATATCTCTGTTCCTCCTACCTAATTTTCCAAATCCACACACCTCTACCTTGGAATGTAAAACCCACTGAGACTGTACCCTGACACATGAGAATAGAAAAATAACTAAGACATTTTATAATTCCAGCATTTCAGAGGCTGAGCTAGAGGATTCGTGAGTTTAAGGTCAATGTGGGCTATACAGTAAAATCATGTGCTAAGAATATTTAAAATTATCAAGGAAAGAAAGCAGAGTGTTAAAAACTGGGAGAGGTAGCCTGTGGTATGAAAGGATCGTGTACTCAGAAAGGACAAAGACAAAGACACCACCCAAGTTCCCACTCTGGCCTACTTATGTCAATGACATGTACAAGTGTTCTTGGTCCTGACTGGTTAGTTTTATGTACATGAAGGACTTCACTATGCCCATTCCTGCTTGGTTAACATTTACAAGTGTCTATAGATTGATAAGATCCTGAAGACAAAATGAGGCTTTCTAGAGGAGAGCAAGCTGTCAGGGAGCCATGGCTAGGGCTACTTGCTCGAACAGCTGGAGCCATGTGCTGCCCATTCTTTGCTGTTACATCTGTCTTCTGTTTCTCTGCATGTCTTAGTTATCCCATCAGCTCCTGTGTGATGACACCCTGTCCATCTTTTTGTCTTTAAATTTTAGTCTGATCTTTGTTATGATTTCTCATTCACTATATCACTTAGTGGCACCTTCTTATCTTCAATCTGCTCATACAAGGAAAGTTTTACCCTTTGAAAGGTTTTATTTTATTTTTAATTATGGGTGTATATGGGTTTTTGTGTGGGTATGTGCCCATGAGTGTAGGTGCTCATATCTCTCAGAAGAGGATGTCAGATCTCCTGGGGTTGGAGTTATAGGTAATTGTGAGCTGCCTAGTGTGGTTCTGGGAACTCACCTTTGGTCCTCTGCAAGAGCAGTGTCTGTCTTAACCACAGAGCCATCTCTTGAGCCCCAGTTCTACTTTCTCTCAGGACACTATTCAGAATTGCATGCCACCCCTGTGGTCACCATGTTCATCCATTCACGTCTGCAATTTCCCTATAATGTTACACATATTATAATTAATTTTTCACCCAGTAGTGTCCAAATGCAAATCAAAAATTTACCTGAAGGTGTTCCCCTGAGCTGAATGACAATGTTTACTTTACAGGTCTCTTCAGAGCTTAAGAGCAGAATCTAGACTTTGATTTTGATCCTATCTCTTCCATATAGGAAGAGATTATGTTTATCCAGGATCACATTAAAATTTTTCAGTGATCATATCTTGGCTGAGAATTATCTTAAGAACTAAATGTGTTTACATTAGAAAGCATTTAACACAGCAATTGGCTCATGCTATTCTATAGTATTGTCCTTTACATTGTTATAGAATCTTGCTGAGCCATTCCACAAGTATGCCTTGCTTTGGGAAGAACAGGAAGGTGACTGAGGACATGAAGAACTAGAGAATGTACTGAGTGAATCATCTTGAGCGATCAAGCATTATTATGTACAGTAATCGTCGAAACACATATAGCAATGGAATACACAATGGACTGTGGATTGGAGCCTTACACGGTCTGAGAATCAGTTTTGTGTTGGGTCTCTGTTAGTCATTGCTACCCTTTCTTAGGGAAGTGAAAAACTAGGAAAAGCTACAGGAGTAACTTCGAGTTGTGGAGGGGAACACAACATGCTCACCTGGTATTATGTTCCTGACCATTCTGTAGTCACTCCCTTACCCTGTCCTTTTCTGCAGAAGGGTCACACTCAAATACGACTGTGCTGTTTAGCTCTCTGTGTATGTGTGTGTGAATGTCAGGGATACTCTGTTGACGATGTAGCATGGAGGGATGAAAGGTTCCTTTTTAAAATAATGCTTCACCAAAGAGTAAAGATAGTTATTTTATCTGGTACTGCTAACACCAGGAAAGGAGCCCCAAATGGTTGAAGATCGGTTTGCTCCATAACCTTGCTCCTATCTTTCACAGAGCTCTACTTTGTGGGGAGTTAGATGTTCTTAGATGTGTAACTCTAATGTGAGGAGGGGGAGGGATTGCCAGTGGGGAAGGGGTAGTCAGTAAAAATCCACAAGAAGAAATTTGCTGACTATTTTCCTTTTTCCTCAAGAACCACTTTTCCATCCAACTTTATTTTAATTTATAAAATACAAAATACATTTATTTTTTCTTTCTTTCTTTCTTTCTTTCTTTCTTTCTTTCTTTCTTTCTT
>LOJH01038405.1:305-15058 GCA_001685095.1 Ellobius talpinus | reverse complement strand
GAAAGAAAGAAAGAAAGAAAGAAAGAAAGAAAGAAAGAAAGAAAGAAAATGGCATTGGACTTTACTGCATACTCTATTTGAAATGCTCAATTCTTTGATTCTGAAGTTAGCAATTAATGAACACCACATGAACCTCCTCAAAAGAGTCAGTGAGTTTTCCATCTAGCAATACAGAAGAAACAGCAAGGAAATAAGCTACTCATCCCCACCCAACTTTGAGAACAGCATACATGGCACTAGTCTCCACTGTCCTCCATAAATGTAAGACTATGAACAACACAGAATCAAGGGAAGCATTTACTCATTGTGGAGGTTGTGACAGCATCCGTATGGCAGAAGATAATGCTATTCTCTTGATAATGGTGTTTCAACAGACACGTCTCACAATGCAAAGTTCCAAGGAGCCCTCAGAATTGAGTTGGATTTTGGCATACCAAGGTCATGGTATATTTCTAAATAAAAACAGACAAAAAGCTTAACTATATGAATATAGTGTGTTTTGCTCAATTTAAGTTAAACTCCGACCAGCTTTTTAAGCTCATTATTCTTCTCCTTTATCTCCTTCGGGCAATGCCAGAATGTTTGGCATTCTGTTATACCACCATAAATGCAGTATTTTTACTAATTCACAGTGGACAAAGTTGTCCCCAAATAACAAAACAGTATGCTCACCAACGAAATGATTTCTGAATTTTTTAATGATTTTTTGCTATGCTTTTTGACCTTAGGATATATGTCACTTTTGTGCTTATTAGACACTCTGAATAGTCCATTGCTACTTGGCTATGGCATCAGCAGCAAAATATATTTTTAAGTTCTCACTTAATTTTAACTTCATATTTTCAAATATTCCTTTGTAATATATTTATCATATTTACATGACTATAAAAGTGAGTTTTTATGGGCTTCAAAGATGGCCAGTAGCTAAAAGCACCTCTAGAGAACCTGAGTTCGGGTCCCACTACCCACATGCTGTCTCAAAACTATTTTTAGCTCCAGTTTCAGGTGTTCTGATGCTCTCTTCTTACATTCTTGGGCACTGCATGAACATGGTGCACAGACAGACAAGCAGACAAAATATTCACACACATCAAATAAAACAGATAAATCTAGAAAAATATTAAAATCAGTTTCACTGCAATTTATCTTACAGCTATAAAATTAAATGTGAATAGTTGCATATTTGTAAAATAGAATGAGAAAATTAGTGAATTAAACTTTTCCTAAAAATACCAGTTTTAACAATTATCTATTCATAAAAATGTTGACAGGAGCCAACTGATACAAAAGATATTTGGAATCCACACAAACCACAGAAATTAAAGCAGACATGTTCAAACAATAGGAAAAGAAGTTTACATTCTGTTTACCATCCAAGGCAGCACAGTACAGAGAGAGATGTTCTTTGCATCAGAGAAGGAGCATGAAGAGAGGACATTATTTTGTTGTACACTCTAGCACTAGGCCCACACCAGTGATGATTAGTAACAATAACCCCACAGACTGATGTTTAATTATTCCCCATTTTGGACCCATGCTCAGGATTCATCTTTGCAGTAGATGAGGTCCTGATGAACCAGGTAACAGACCAAAATATGTCGACCCCAGAACTTAGGTAATCTCCTGTATGTAATGTCAGGCTTGTACACACACAAAGACCTCATGCAGGCCCGCATGGTTCCAGGCTCCAGACTGGCACTTTGTAATCTAAGCACTATACCTTGTTAGCATCAGGCAACGATGTGTGGCTTCAGTCACCCGGCTATCTCTGAGTGACACAGGTTGCAAGTTTACCTCTGAGATTTTAGGGGGATATCAACATTAGACCTATGACAGGTTTCAAAAAAGTGACACCAAGTCAACCTCTATGAACTTCTGACCATACCTGCCCTGGTGCTAGTGGCCAGTGGAAAATAAGACTGGACCCCTTCCACTGGAGGCTCACTTCTATGGTATCAGTTAACAGATCCCTTCACCAGACCTCAGTGCCAGGCCAGCCCCCACAGCCTTATGGCCAGATCTTACCTCCTGTCACACCATCTCCTATGCTGTCAAGATCCTTGTCTGTACCAGCACCAGTTCGATTCCTAAGTACTCATATTTTAGACTGATGCTCACAAGTCCAGGCTTTAGAACCATCTTCATGAGTATGATCTATAACCCTATCCCTGAAGACTCAGGGGTAAGATGAAACTCCTATTCAAAGGTCCTATATTTGACCATGTCAACAAATTCATGAGGCTTATTTCAGAAGATAATAGTTTCCAAGATTGCTCCTCTAAACTCACAGTCCAGGAGCACACCTGTAGGCCCAGGATCTAGACCTACTGTACACTAACTCAATCCCAAGTTCTGCCTATGTAAGCATTCATTCTGTGGACCTGATAATGCACTTCACTGACTGACTAGAGAGGAATTTCTAAATCCTTGTGATTAGTTTTCCATACTGATGGTAGCCTACAAATACAGAATAGATACTGCTTCAAATGTACAGACACCAAAATCAGTCCACATTAGGATGAAGAAAAATCAGGAAAAGGTGACACTACCAGAGGGGGAAAAAACCCTAAAGCACAGCAATTAACCCTAAACAGAGATCAATGAGCTGCCTAACAAAGAATAAAAAAGAGTGGCCGAATAAGGTTTTGAGCTAAAAGATAACAAAAAACAAAACAAAAATCAAAAAGCTAAAACTATACCAAAAAATTCAAGAAGTATAAATTATAATAAAAAATTGAGCATTGAAGAATACAATGACAAAACTAAAAAATTCTATAGTTTCAGCAGCAAACACAACCAAATATATGCTATAATTATTAGATGTGGGATGATAAGGTGGCTCAACGGGGGAAAATATTCAGTGCTAAGCCTGACAACCTGAATTCCATTCACTGGATACACATGGTGGAAGGGGAGATCTGACTCCCAAAAGTTGTCCTCTACTTCTACACATGCACTGTGGCAAGTGGGAACCCACAATCATACATATACACAGTGGAAAATATAAATAAAAATAAAATAGTAGTAAAAACTTATTAAAAATTTAGTAAATACAGAATCATCTAAGGAACTCAGCCAAAATGGAACTGAAAGAGGACAAGGAACTTCATGGGACAAAACAAAACAAGAATACATGTTGGTAATTCCAAATGAACAGAAAAAGAGAGAAGAAAAAAGGCATGTGATAAAATGATGATAGAAAACTAGACAAATGTAGAAAAATAACTGAACATCCTACCCGTGGACAGCTCCAAAAGAAACCACATTGATTAAAAGTCTATGTGAAACAGGAAATATTGCAGTCAAAATTTAACTGCATATTTACTGTTATTGTGGAGGCGCAGATACACAGATGCACACATTCCACATTGCCAGTGGCCATGTCAGAGGAGCAGCAGGTGGCAAATGACTTAAGGAGATCCGCCCAGAAGAATGCAAGGCACTGCTTGTGGAATATTCCTTTACACTATGTAAATATACGTATCTGTGATTAGTTTAATAAAGAAGCTAAGTGGTCAATAGTTGGACAGGATAAGGTTAGATAGGAGAACCAGACTAAGGACACTGGAAAGAAGAAGGGCAGAGTCAGAGAAGTCATGAGAGACACAGGTAAAAGCAAGATAAATGTGCCATGTTGAGAGAAGGCACCACCATGTGGCAGAGGGTAGAATATGGGTTAATTTAAAATATGAGTTAGCTAGTAACAAGTCTGAACTATCAGCCTAGCATTTATAATTAATATTGAGTCTCTGTGTTGGTTATTTGAAAACTGGTGGGCAGGAAAGAAAAGTTGCCTATAACTGATGGGTGAATCTTGGATAGGCAAGGCCCCCCAAAGGCTTTGGCTCCAGAATGTCTCTCATTACTACTGTACCTTTACATGTTTGCCACTGTCATTTTTCTCTGGTATCTGGCATAGTATGAATGGGTGTGAGGGGGATCCCCACTGCCTTTAATGTGGTGTGATTATCTCATGGAAATATCTCAGTCTAGTGGAACATTTTATGTGTGAATTATTACAAAGATGATTTCCTCTTAAGCTGTACTGTTTAAAATGTTGCCCCCACACATGATGAAGCAGGGGTTGCAGAAAACATAAGATCAAGGAAGTGTCACACAGTTAGGATTTATGAGTTTCTTTTGAGGAGCCATATAGGTTATGATTTAGATTAATGATTAAGAAAATTAATCTAGTCTCAGGAGTTAGTTCAATTTCTTTCTGATATTGTGTTCATGGGTTTCGTTGTGCATCATACCTAAAATGAGTCTCTAAACAAGTGACTTCATGGAACTAGAAAACAAAGAAATCGATTGTTAGTTAACATGATTGGACAGGACTCTGAAATATGAAAAGTGAAACTAGTAACCTATTTTTCTGGCAATTATAAAAACTACTGCCTATATAAATGGTTATGACTAAAAGGCTCCTGGCCTTTGAGAAGTCTGAAAGACAAATGTTTAACTCTACATGGGTTCTTAGAGATACTTTGTTTTTTTACCTATAAAATGTAAGATTTTTAATAATGTATGGGACATGAAAAACATGATGCTTTTTACTTGTATTCATTGTAATCATTTACTTAAAAATAGAATGCAACCACATTGTACTTTTTATACTGCTTGAAAAATATTCCTGGTGTTTATAAGCTGTAAGGGAAAAAGTAAAGTTAGAAGGAGGACATCAAGAGAGAAACAGAAGGGATACATCAGGATAGAGGTAAGAAAAGAAAAAGAGAGATAAAAGAGGATGATAGAGAGACCCTAAAGGGTTATGGTGTGTGTGTGTGTATGTGTGTGTGTGTGAGCATGTGTGTGAGTGTGTGATTTCCCCTTTTTCCTGGCTCCAGAGAGTAAGTTTCACCCGCCTCACTGGCCCCAGAAAATTAAGTTTTACTCCCTCAGATAGAAAAGTCAAATTGAGTGATTAGTTCGCTGACTCTGGGCATCCCCCTCAATCCCTGACCTGCTGAAGGTTGGTCCTCATGGCAGCAATGCCACAGTAAGTATGTGAAGGTCAGGGGACAAATTTGGGGAGTCAGTTCTTTACTTTCATTGGGATACAATGATAAAGATGAGATTGTTGTTGAGGTTTTTCACAAGTCCATAATTAAATTGTGGAAATGCTTCAAGGGAATGAGCATAGCACCAAACTCAGAAGTGGGTGACAGTCTGTAGGACCCCTGACAGTGGTATCAGGATTTATCCCTACTGCTTGAATTGGCTTTCTGGGCCAATTTTCTCTGGAGCCCATACCTTGCACAGCATAGATATAGTGGGCAGGGCCTTGATCCTGCCTCAAAGTGCTGTGCTAGACTTTGTTGACTCCCCATAAGAAGCCTTACCCTCTCTGAGAAGTGGAATGGGGAAGGTAGAGAAACAAGAGGAAGTGAGGGAGTGGGAACTGGGATTGTTATGTAAAATGACAAAAGATTGTTTTCTAAAAGAATTAATTAATCAAATTTAAAAAAATGGTAGGAATAATAAGAAAAAAGTGATTTGAGAGGCAGAAGATGGAATATTAAGAGAAGAAAGATGGCCAATTATTGACACTCAGCATCTCCAAAATCGAAATAAAACAAAAGGTTCCTGAGTGCTGGGAGAGGTGACTGGGTCAGAAAAAGAAGGGAGTGAAAAATAAACAGTATATTATTTTAAACCAAGCAAAATCCAGAAATTATGCATGTTACATTTGTAAACAAAACAAACAAAAAACAGAATTCTAACAATGGGTACTCAGCAACATAGTAGAGAAAGGTAAAACTCCCCCTTAGCAGCCATGTTTAAGGAAATTATAGAAACAAAATTGTTGCAAAATATATGGATGAAGAATCTAGTACTCTGCAAAAACATGGCTTAAGGTAGGAGAGCTGTGATTTGTGCTACACGCAGGCGCTGGAGAGTTCCCTGCACCTTGATACTCTCTGGTGCCATGGCAGGAGCCCAAAAGAATAGGAATCTTCTGTCAAGATGGGGGTAGATGGATTGTAACGCAGAGGCTCCTGATTTGTATATCTCCAAATTCTGACAGCCTTTCTTCTTCCCTAATTGAATAAACATCCCGAATGTCAGTGTGGACTGAGAAAACTCTTGAGACTTGGATGCAAATTTGTGGATGCAGATATACATGATAAATAGTGCAGAAGATGCAGAGACTGTCTTACTTGGGAGTTGGAGACTGACCTAAAGGATGAAAAATGGCATCTACATGGAATAAAATTGAAATGACTATAAAATTTCAATGATTGTCTTTAAGGTCTACAATTCTCTGTCTGTTTCCTCCAGTCGAGACTTAAAAATGGCTGATGTACATTTTTTTCCCTTGTAACCACTTTCTTGTTAACAGTTCCTTATTTCATAATGTAGTTCACTCATTTTTCATCTTATTTTCCTTTGACCCATTCTTTTACAACATATAAATTTTCAATCTTCCTTCATATGAAAGGAATCGTATCATATGTCTTTTGTAGAATCACACTCACATAGCCTTGCTCTAGAGGGTTTTCTTTTCCTTCCTTATTTCATCTCTCCTTTCCATCTCTTCATCCTCCTTCCTTCTTTTCTCCCTTTCTTCTTTACTTCTGCCCCTGTATTGATCAATCAACAGAATGTTTGGGAATGAAACTTGTTTAAAGTTGTTGACTTTGGTGTGTGCCAAATCCTTCCCTGAAATCTGTGTCTGAAGAACAATTTGAAAATGCACACATCCCCATAAGATTTGGTCAGGATTTCCTCTACTACAGTTCTTCTGAACTGTCATTACATATCCTACTCCTAATGCCTGGCTTTCAGACACTTAGAACAGAGAGATATAATGAAATACTTCAATCACCAATGTGTATTGCTACCAGATACATTTCTTTTCTTTTCAAACTCCATGTACTTTGTTTCATGTCCAATGAGCAATACACTGTAATTTTCTGAGACTTGCAATTTTGGTTTCTAAAAAAGAAATATTGATATAAATAAAAGGAAAGAAAATGGTCCCCTGCTGCCTTAGTATGCAGAGTTTATATAATAGAAGGAAGGTTGCTTATTTTTCAAATGACTACATATATTTTTTTGCACTGGGGACAAAAGTGAGAAAGGACAATATAAATCCCTATTTAATTATGTGTAAAAAGTTTTACTCTGGATTCATTTATCTGCTTCTGGTATGTCATTAATTTTAGTTTTCTATTTACTTCAGTCTGTAACTTGTCACAAGTTCTTCCCATATGTTAGCAGTCTCCTCCAGATTTTCTAAATACCCATTGAAACTGTGTATTTTATTTCCACTCTATTTTGAAGTATCATCTCTTGACCTGAACAGTACAATTTCCTTATTGGTATACATCTATCCATTGTGGTCCAATAGCTATTCAATCACAACACACACTTAATCACCATAAGGAAAAATGATGACCTGTCACTGCCATATTTCTGATGGCTTTTTAGAAAAAAAGTTATGAACTTGGCCTAGAAAACACCATAAGATCTGAAGCTTTTACTCTTTCCACAATCACTTCACAGTACATTGTGCTCTTCTTTCAGCAATGCAGTCATAAGTTGCTTCTTTCATATAATCCACATGATTATTAAGCACTGCAACTTGTTGTTTTAAATACTCATTTAATTCTGTCCTATTCATTGTTTGGCAACCTACTGTGTTATAGGATCTAGTGTGGATACAGAAAAATAACTCAAATGCCCCAGTGTTGCTGGAAAGCTAGCAATGGCAATAGGTAATTAACATTTCCGTGAAAGGTTAGAAATACATACAGCTTAAATCTGCTACAAATATAATCTAAAGGGGAGGGAGGAGAAAATCCAGTTGAAGTTTCATTCTAGGAAAGCCTTAGTTAAGGATATAAGAGTTCCACTTCTAATATGGAGAAGTAAGCCACAAATATACAGAGCCTCTTGAAAATGATACATAAACTCCAGAAAAATATAGAACATATAATTTAATAGTGCTAGAAAAATTAAAACATGTCTGTGCAAAGGGGCGTCAAAATTGGAATAAAAATAGCAGCATGTTTCCAAGTTTTGCATATTAGCCATAGTACAATTTTAGTTATAGGAAAGTTAATGCATGATCAGAAGTCTAAAATATCTCTGACCAATGAACTCATGGAATTAACTTCAAGGAGATCATAGACAAATCAGGTAAAAACCTGAAAAGGACCCCTGAAAAGTCCCCAATAGAACAGAGTTAAAAAATAAAAAAATAAATCTACATATCTTTAGCCAGCCAATTATTGCACTTGTTTTCTCAAACATACACTGAAGAAAGACAACCACTTTAACAAATGATGCTGGAAATATGTATATATATAAACAACGGTAGTGTCTCATAATTTACACATTTCAAAAGAAATGAATCAAAATATAAAATCTGAAACTGTAAAACCACTAGAAAACAACTAGAAGAAAAGATAGGAGAAATATTGCAGAATTTTGGAATGCGCAATGATTTTTTAGAGAAAATACAAAGCATTAAAAAACATGTGAAATAAGTAATTAGAATTATATTAACTTTTAAAGCTGTTGTACAGCAGAAGAAGAAACTATAGAAAGGCAGAAACTTTTTTTGCAAACCATTTATATTACGATCCATTAATCTCCAAATATATAGAGAAATAACAATGTTTTAACAAAAAGAATAAACCAATTATGAATGGGGAAATGATCTGAATAGACAGTTCTGAAAAGAATATAAGCAAATGAACAATAAGTGCAGAAAAAATATGTCCAGCATAAGTAATCATCAGTGAAATCAGTTAAATGTAAACTGCAACCTTCATGAATACCATCTAACTGAGTTCAGAAGGGTTATTATCAAAAAGAAGATAACAAAACGCCAGTGAAGATAAAGAGAATGTGGAACTCACATAGAAAAGAAATATCAACATATATTGTAATTATTAATATAAAATAAGTTAAAATATGTGATCAATGCAAACCAGCTATAGATGTAAATTATAAAAAAGAATGATATTCTGCACCTGAGGTACGATTCCTGGAAAAGGAGAAATGGTGAATCCATCATCATATACACTGCTGATAGGAATGAAAATGGTTAGAATCTGTAAGAAAAAATAATTTCAATTTCTCAAATAATAGAATTACAGCATGACTCAGCTATTTAACTACTGGTAATATAAAAAAATATAAATATTGAGGAGACACCTACATCCCATATTCACACAATAGGTATATAGAAACAACAGAGGCAACCACTGCCAAATGAATAAAGAAAATCTCAAATACATGTATAGCAAGATACTTTACAGACAGAAATTAAATCCTTTATTTAATTCTTTATAAATATGGGTAGGGTTAGATGACATTGTGCTAACAAAATGAGCCAAATGCAGGGCAGAAAATAGTTTTATTAACATGTATGGAATTTGTTATTATGTGTGGAATTCATAAAGGTTAGTCTCATGGAATAAGATTCTGAAAGCATGGTTACCATATAATTGAAAGTATATGAGTTATGGAGGAGAGAAAATAGGTAATAGGTACTAAAATAAAAGAAGAATCTTTTTTACTTCCATATAGCACAGTAGGGTTATTATAGTTTATGAAGATTTATACATTTTATAAATTAGGAAGGAGACACAAAGAAGTAATAAATTAGGAATAATTTCAGAGTGGAGGTCAGAAATATCTAGACTTATGGCTAACAATAGATACTATACAAACATGAATACACATATTTCAGAGTTTCCAACATCTTTGATATACATCGATCTCATTCATTTACTTTTCATCACCAGCTGTTGTAATTGTTAAGGCAAATACAATGCTTTTGTAAAAAATAAAACTAGGAACTAGAGAACTTAAAAGAGTACTCATATTGCTCATTTTTGGCTGTCAATCATAAATACTATTTTCTTCTCATCTTTCTTTTACCTTCTTTAGTCTCAAAAGAAAGTTTGTTTTCTTTTCAAAGATTAGCCCATGTTCTTCTAATGTTTTTATTTTTACAAATATTGTTATTTTTATTTTTTATTTGAGAATTCCATGTGTGCATATAATATATTCTAATCAAGTCCACGCCATTTCCTCTGTTCAGCTCCTCTCTTATCCCCACCTCCAATATTCCCTCCGAGTTTCAAATTCCTTTTTATTTAAACCTACTGTGTCTACGTAGGGCTGCTATTGCATGCCTGAGTATCACACCATTTAATGGAACACAGGCAGTTTCTATTGTTAGCTATAAGTCTAGATGTTCACTTACAAAACAAGATACATAAAGTTCTATGAAATAGAGAACATATACTAAACTATTTTAGGGTGCTAATCTGAGACTATAAGTGGACAAAAATATAAAACTATTTAGGTAAGATTCACTTAAAAATATGAATTCAAAAAATGTACGAACAAAGAAAAATAGGTTTTAATTTTGAAATAAAGCCAAGAGGAGGTACAAAGGTTTGGAGGGAAGAAATTATTATATAATAATCTCAAAGTCTAAAATACTTAAAAGATTAAGTTAAAACAATTAGTAGCCAAATAATCTAGACAAATAATGAAGCCAGACATTAATTCTGAAGTCACCAAAGGAAATGCACATGATTTATATTCCTCTTTAACATTTCAATATATGTGTTTATTAAAGTGAAATTCAATAACAAAATTAGACATTTTCAAATGTATAATTAAATAGCACTTAGTACTTCCAAAGTGTTGTGTAACCATCACTTTTAAATCTACTTTGAGCAAACCAGAAGGAAACCCCTTACCTATTAAGCAGTCACTCTGAATTTCTTCCCTCTCTTCAGATCCTAGAATCCACTGTTTTCTCTTCCAGCATTACCTATTCTGTACACTCCATACAAATGGAAGAACATTAGTTAGCATATTTTAGTCTTCTTTCATTTACTTGGCATAATGTTCAAAAGAGCTAATTTATAATATTCATCTATCAGGAGCTCATTCCTTTGTGTGTCCAAATAACATTAAAATGTCCATATCATATTTTGTTTAATCATTCAGCTATTAATATTTTGTTGCAATCTTTTCTTCACATAAATGATGTAACAATTAAAATTTGTCTGTCTGAACTTTCAAGTATGTGTTTTCAATTCTAAGTTTTAAATTTTTCTTCACAATAAATATATCTTGTATATAATAACATAATTGTTTATTATATATTAGGAGGAACTATTATTTATATATATATTACCAGTACAGAAGATAAATCAAGCTATGTAACTAATATGTATTCACAGTCACTTTTCTAGTAAAATATTTGAAATCTGCCTTTAGTTATTTGAAATACACAATTTAAAATTGCACTGTCAAGAAAGTATTGTATGTATGATTTGTCATGTTTATATATATATTCCACATGTATACATGCATATATACATTTATGTATACTGATACCCATGTATAAATGCATTGAATAGAATTTTCCCTTCAGCCTTGAAACAATTCCTAGCTCCTTCAGCTGCTCAGAATCCTGTTATACGGTAAATAATTGAAACAATGGAGTAACACTGAACATACGGAAATCAGAACCAGGATATTGTCACCCACTGAAGGAGCAGGTTACATTAATTAGTCTTTCATGTCTCAAGCATGAAATTCTGTTATGCACTCTTCTGCCGAATGGTAAGTGCAATCATTTTAAGTATCTAAATGATATTTATATTTGCATCTTTTTTGTCTATCATTAAACTCTTCTTTATTAACTTATCTTTTCCACTTGCTGAGTTTGGAAATAATGTATAATGTAAATCACTTAGGAAATAATACCATTGTTCTTTATAATACCTTCTACCCAAATACAATTTAATTCTAGGATGACAAGAGGAGGTTAATGATAGAAATTTGAAAATATATTGAGTGTTATGAATATAACTCACTACAATATTAGGTTGATACTTAATATAATTATAATATAAATTATACTAATTATAATAGTAATTATACTACTAATTATAATAATAGGTTGCTACATAAAAATAATACAAGTCCTCCTGTTTTATTTGCGAAAATTCATGCCCCTTCTGCATGTGGACAGTCCCCTTGCCACTCTTGTGCAATTTTCATGCAGGCAGGGAGCCCTCTATAAAATACTGACACCAGCTCTAAATTCTACAGTTAGGAGGATTATAAGGCAAATAGCATTTTATGCAGTAAGTGTCAGTTTATATATTATAAAGTAATAAGTACAATATATGACACAGAGGAATTTTACAAAATTGAACTTATAACCTGACCTCAAAATTTAATAATAAATTTTACAAGATGTACTTGTATGAAGAAACACTTAACATCTATATGGGGTCAGGGTAGAATGAGATTTGACAGAATAGAAAGATTTTATTTTCCTTGCCTAGAAAGAAGTTGTTGCAACTTTTTAGGATATCCAAATAGTTGTTTTATTGTTAAAACACATAACTATGTGTATGTGTATATGTTAGATAACTGTATTAAATATTTCATTCTTTTTGAGGTTCCATTGTTTTTTAACTTTCTTTTTATTTATTCTTGGTGTCTTTCACTTCATGCATCCCAATCCCATTGATTTACTTTCCCTGTGTATCCACCTTCTGCCCTTGCAGCCACCCCAGATAAAAGTTAAGAGAGAAAAGAAAAGAAATGGGGTGAGAGAATCTCATCATGGAGGCTGTAGTGTGACATAGTGAATCCACATTAAAACCTTTGTCCATACATCTTTACTTGCAAGTGTGTACTGAAGAAGGTCATTGGACTTGTTTGAGGCCTCTGGTTTCTGCTCCACTATCGATGCTGAGTCCTCACTGGAACTCCTCATGGCTATCCTGCTGTTGCCCTGTGTTATGGAAATCCTGCAGCTTTGGGTCTGCAGGACAAGTCCCATCTTGTGCTTCAACAGGTCACAGATGGGGTCAACACATAGCCCTGGATCTGGGCCTAGGTAGGTCAGCCTACCTGCTCTCCCCCATCTTTGCCACCAGGGTGAGCTCTCCTGCATGGCATTGGTGAGTTCACCCTTTGCTATGATGAGGAAGGGATGGGGCCAATTTTCCTGCTTTCATGTCTGTCCTCAGGGTCATATCTCCCTCACCTACACCTACAAGGCCAGCTCTACTGTGTTTTGTGTTGCCCACACATGGCATAGGGACCACTCTTCTTAGTGCTGTAGCAGATGTGGACAGGACAAGCTCTCTGCTCTTATGACCTTAAAGCCAGCACTGGGCAGGGTAGGAGGTAATCTCTCTCAGGCCCATGCAGACCCATGACAGGTGAGTAATGGGGAAAGTTCTTCCATGCTTGCAACTTCAGAGCAGACTCACCCACACTTCTGCAAATGGTTTTCATTGTATTGTGCTACCCACACAAGGTGCAGGGCCTGCTCTCCCAAGTGTTGCAACTGATGGCAGGCAGGGGCAGCTCTCCTGTCTTTCTGTCCTCAGGGCCAGCTCTCCCACTTACCTCAGGTGTTGATGAGTGGGAAGGGGAGAGAAGGTGTTATAATTTTTAAAACCCATAAATTGTTCTTTTAATTATCCTGTAGTTTTAAGATATCATAAGAAACTTCCAATTAAGTGTTGAAAATCATTCAATAATTCACAACGTGGAAAAATATGCATATACAATAATAGCAAGGGGTTTTAAATGAAAAAATCCTGTGCACATTCTCTGCTTAATATCAATCTACTACTACCATGACGATAAACAAGAAGGAATAGAAAGAGCACCCTAAATTAGATTCAAAGAAATAAAAAAGGAGTAAATATAATCACCTTGTTTTGGATTCAGTTTGCTTCCCAGCAGTTAACATATGCAATGTTTGCTTCTTTTGGTGACAGTACTGAAGTGATGAAACTAAGGTGGAAAGTGATGGTGGCTTCACCTTCACAAGTACACTGTTATGTAGGAGTTAGCCAGAACTCATAAAAAGTTTCCGCGAGGGTAGGTTAATACATAAGAAAAACACCTGTCCCACTGTTCTATTTGTTTGCTAAAATACATGTTCCCTTCTGCAAGTGGACAGTTCCTTTACCCCTTGTGCAATTTTCATGCAGACAGGGAGCCCTCTCTAAAATACTGACATCAGCTCTAGATTCTATAGCTAGGGGGGATTATGAGGCAAATAAATTCTTTATGCAGCAAGCTTCAGTGATATTATATTATCAACACAAAACAAGAAAGAAATAATGCAGAAAAATATTTCAAATTTGTCAAAATTAAGATGATCAATAGGACCATTTAGCCCTTTGAGGAACCAAGGTCGATTTTCTAATTTTATGGAAAAAATAATGAATGGATAGATGAAGGTGTAAGACTAAATATCAATCTAACAGTCTTAGAATTGTAAAACTTTACAGATAATTTTTACACAGTGGGGGAAACAGTTAACCTAGAAGCAACAGAATGGGGATCTGTTACTAAAATAGATAAAACCTAGCATTTAAAACCAAAGCCTTCAGCAGCAGTAAGGTCCCTTGGCCAGCAAGTGGCCCTGATCCTCTACCAGAAGATCCATTGGATGGGTGAGTGCATTCCTGACACTTGGAAACTGAGCTCAGACATCCCTCATTCCCCTAAACTTCCTGCTCATTCTGCAGGGGCTCCTAACCACAATTACTGCCCCTAGCTTCATACCACATCCCAGCTTGCATTCAGGCACCTCCTCCCTTCCCTTCTTCAGGGCCATTGATCCCCCAGCTCAGCCTGTTTGGGCACTGGGACAGAGCTGTGAGTTCACCCAGGCAGCTGGAGTCCCTTTGTTTCTATAGCTTGCCAGCAGCAGCAAGGTCCCTTGGCCAGCA
>LOJH01038404.1:0-15058 GCA_001685095.1 Ellobius talpinus | reverse complement strand
GTATGTCAAGTCCATCACCCGTCCCATGTCTATGTTTCTCAGATTATCCCAGCCGCCTCCTGGTAGGACCTCCAAGACAGGTAGTTTCAAGGTATCCTTGCATGTTTGAAATCCAGTCTTAACTGTCTCTCCAAGAGGCTTGTCTGTTTCTGCATGTGCTGTCATCGTCCAGATGATGACCATGGCCATGAAACTGTTCATAGTGCAGACAGTTCCAGCCATGTTCATGCCCCAGGCATCCACCAACAAGACTGGAGAAAGCAGAAAAATGGGAAAGAAAACTGTTGCTGAAATAGAAATTTCTATAGTTCTCCTAAAACTATCAGTTCCTCTTTATGCTGCACTAGTTACAAAATAGAGAAATGAAAGCTGGTTGGAATAGTAGAGATCATTAGGACCTTGTAAAAATTATTCTACACTGGATAAACAAAGTACCCTCTTTATCATTTACTCCCCTGTGTCCCCCACCCTGCCTTTCTTTTACTGAAGTGACAGATAGCCAGTAAAAGACACCTACCTCTTCTCTATCAGAAGCCTCTGGTCTGGTTTGACTGGTTTCAAAACTGCCTGACTGTTAGGTCCTGTAATCACTTTACTAGTTTCTTTTTACTGGAAATGCCAGTTAGTAGCAACATTGCCCTTATTTGCATACCCCGCCTCCACTAGACAGGGTACTCCCGTGTCAAGGACAAATCGTAAGAATCTCCTTGGCACACTGAAGTCAAAGGCTGTCCTCTGAGGAGGAAAGAGTAAAGAAACTCAGATACTTTTGTTTTGTGAGATCTCATTGTTACAAGTTACCACAATCCTGCTTTGGATGTGGAGTTATCTGGGGCTGAGCTCAACAGTCTAGAAAAGCATTCCATTTGCCTTATGTTGTGAAACCTCAGTCTGAACTGTCCTGAGCATTGTGTGTGACGGTGAGGGCTCCCACACCAGGCTGTCTTTCTCCTTTCAGATTGAAATATTCCAGAGGAGACAAAGCCACACTATAAATTTTGTTTGGCTCAAAACATATAGTGTCCACACATTTGACTGCTCTTCCCTGTGTGTGCGATTTTAAAGTAAGCCATAACTGACCAAGCCTTTGGCTTTTCCATCCCATTATTGAGTGTATATATTCAGGAAAGTTGTTCTTTATTACTCGGGTTAAAAGTATTAACATTCATTTCTTATATTGCCAGGAAAACATACCCTTAGGAGTTTTCTTTTCTTGTTCTCCCCCCTTTTGGCAGGTACTGACACCAGCTCCTTCAGATTTATAATTCAGAGAGATGTATTCTTTCCCAGTGATCAAGTATCGGGATTAAGGGAAGCTCAGATGAATTACATAGTCTGAAAAACTGGAGTGGTCTCAGTACATTTTGCTGGCAGCCAGGGACCCCATAATAGATTAAAAAGTTTCACATGGCACCCTCATGACTCCCCAGATTATTCTATGAATAGGATGCAAAGCTAAGACTTTTAAAACAGAATCCTGTTTCAGCCATAGGTTGGTACTGTCACCTGTGTCCAGACTATGAAGATCCCAAAGAACTGAATTTTCTCAGGCAGCCAGTGAGACAGCAGAGAAAATTTTAGAAGGGACAAGGCTGCCCTTCACCGACTGAGTTTTCCTAGTCACTTGTCAGGCTCCAGTGGTGCTCTGTAAATCCAGAAAGGCCTCTCTGTGGGTCTGTTTATGCCAAGGTGTTTGAGGAAACCAACTCACACCAGCCTCCAAATATGAATGAATTTGCAAACAATGTCCAAGCAATCCTAAGATGGAGAACACAGCCCAGCCACTGCAGAGGATGCTCTAGTTCATAAAAATCGGGCTATATATACCTCAGAAGAAAGCCCAGAGTTAAAAGGCTGAGAGTTGAATGCTCTTTAGCACTTGGCAATAACTCAGTATTTATACTTCCTTTTTTAAAAAATTGTTTCATGTACACTCATTTGAAGAAAGGCTAGCCATTTCTCCTTATTCTCTCTTTTCTAGATCTCATGGAGAGCTGGATTGTGGTTCTGTGGGTGCAGAGTATTGTGTGCAGGTATGAGGACCTGAGTTTAGATCCTTAGAACCCACCGAAAATGTAGGTACAGCAGTGCGTGCCTGTCTCCTCTTGCTGGAGGATCCCTTGAGCCTCTAGCTAGTGAATCTAGTCAAGACGGTAAGCTTCAGCTTCAGCGAGAGACCCTGTCTCAAGAACTTAAAGTGGGGAAGCAATTCAGGAAAGATCCTGATGTCAACCACTGACCTTCACATGGACCTGCATGAGTGATTTTATCAACACATACATCTGTATATCACACACACACATGCGCAAACACACACACACCTGTTGGGACCTAGATGTCCTGAAGGGAGAGGATAAGCAAAGTAAACACAGACAGTTCTATCAAGTCTCTGTAAATTACTAAACATTCTACCACTTTTTTTCGTTCTTTTCATTATTAGTACAGTGAAACTCAACATTACAAAAAACCTGAAGAAATTATGCAACAATATTCTACAGCTAACACAGTATTTTCAAACTGTTTTGATTTAATGAGAGATCATTGTGTTATCATGATGTGTAAAAATGTGACTAGACCTTCAGCGTGACTCCAGATATGAACAAATATATAAAATTAGAGGCTTCTCACAAACCCATTGACAGCAGTTATATCTGCTCAGGAGAGTTTTTTAAAAATCATTTTTCTTAATTTTCCAGAGATTCTTTGGTTTTCTTGCTTTTTCAACAAGGGAATGTCTTACCTATTTGAGTTTTTTGTTTGTATTGCTAAATATTTGCTAAGTGCCAAATAACTGGATATAATTTTGTACTAAGTAAAATAATTTGGGATGTAAGGATATATATTTTTAAAATTTGTTTTTGTGATTATAATTAAAACATTTCTCCATTCTTTTTTCCACTAATTGTTATCTCATATCATCATTAGGAATATATATATATATTCCTAAATATAACTTGCTCAGTCTATATAACATTACTTCTGTTTATGTTTTCAGGATTGACCATTTGGCACTGGACAACCAATTGGTGTGCCCCCCCCTTTTTTTAAAAGTTTCAAATTATTTTTGGCATTTTCATGTGCTGGGGTGGTTGAACACATGGATTTTATTATTCCTTTGCTCAAGGAAGTTCTCTTTTTAGTTGGTGGGGAAGCAATGAAAGGAGAAGTGAAAATGACAAGAATCTAGGACACAACCTCCATTTCTATGCCAGGACTGGAAAGTGGGGCTCGGAATAGGCAGGTGAGGATTTGACGGCTGTGTCTCACCCCCATTTTTCCTGTTTTACTCCTCCCAACAATTTTCTTGCTTTTTCTTGTACTTAAATACACATGCAAACACATGTTCTCTCCAGATGGCTGCCTGGAGGGACTGAGGACTGAGGCTAACCACTGAACTCTGACCTCTAGCAGAGAGAGGCAGTTCTCCCATAGAAGGTATGCATCCATGGTGCTGAAAATCAATTTCGCTTCCTCCAACAAGCAGCAAGGGGGAAGTCACAGATCTTCTTTCTTCCCCAATCTGAACACATGTGCCACTTCAGACACTGTCATGAGTTAAGCCGTGATTCATTGTCTGAGGTTCACTTCCATGTGGGCTTGGAGCCAGTCCAGGTGTTTCTGCCATGTGTGTCACCAGTAGTCTAAGGTGGTTGCACTAGCCAGGATCAGCACAGTTGGATTGTCAGGGATCTAAGAGACGACCCCGAACCCTGACACACAAAGGACTGCTAAATGGAGCCAAGAACCGTGACTTGTGCAGACCCTGGAGTAAATGCTGGTGAAAGGGAAGGACCTGTGTGGCACAGAACACAGTGACAATTTTTTTATTTTTTAATTTCTGAGCAGTTGACTTCTAACCTGATATTCTGAGCATTGCTTTGTCATCTTAGAAGAAATTCTTTGCACCAAGTTTGTCCACTAACCACAGAAAAACAAGAACTCAGTATGTCATGCTCCCCTTTACTCTGGAGGGCAAAACCAGAAGCTCCGTGGGAAATTCTGCATAGTCATAGTCAACGTGAAGCCAGAATTTGGCAGCCCAAACCGTTTTCTTCTGTTCTTTTCCTGAGACAGGGTCTCACTGTGTAGCCCTGGCTGCCTTGGAATTCTCTGTATAGGCCAAGCTGGACTTGAACTCACAGAGCTTCCACCATATTAAAATGGGAGAGAATTTTGATGCAATCTATTGAAGCAGAAAGCACAGCTCTCACCTCAAAGAGAAAAAGGACATAGTTTATTCTGGGTTCAAATATGAGTGACCTGGAAACAGATTCAGATTAGCCAACATGGTAACAATTTCATGAAGTTTTTCTAGAGAAAGAACGAAGACATTTATTCATGAGTCAAGGTGTTTCTAAAATGCTTTGGTGGGAACACCAGGTAGTGGGCTTCGGCAAAGCTGCAAAGTCTGGGCTCTAAGGCTCAGGTGCTACCTGATGACACTTACCCTTTGGGTTAGTGGAAGCAAGGGGTCTGTTTCTACCTTCCAAAAAGGACTTTACCTGATAGCCAGAAGGATTAGGTTAAACATGAAGGCTGGCAATGACTGTTAAAGAGACTAGAGATAGCTCAAGATAATCTGACTCTAGACAGGCAACTTTGCACTGCTTACAATTAGAAAAGTTAGTCAACTACGTGGGGTCCTCAATGCCACTGGCACAGCCTTTGTTCTGGGGACTTCAGTTTACTGTTTCTGGTTTTGACCAAACGTCACATTTTTGCGTGGAAAGGCCAAATACGGTGTCATGCCCCATGGTGCTGGGAAAACATGTCTAAGAGCTGATATAAATGAGATTGAATAGGCAGGAAGGCAGACTTCTAGAGAGAGAGGGAAATAGTTGGTAAAGCCATTAAGGGAGAAATCCCTGGCCATGTCAAATCCAATCCAATCCAAGTCCATCACAATCCAAGTCTGATTTTTTTCTCTTTTTTGCCTTGTGTATCTGATACTGCATTTTATGTGATGCACAATAGACATACTACACCTAAAGATAAAATACTTAAGAACACAGGATAGCCCTAAGATGTGACGAGGGAAATACTTTAATCAGTTGAAAACCTTCATTTAAAAACAATTTCTTTTTACCCATCGTGAGTGTGTAAGTGCCCAAAGAGTCAAGAAGAGAGTGTTGGGTCCCCTGAGTGACTTATGTGCTGAGAACTAAGCCTGGGTCCAATGCAAGACCACCAAATAAAAGCTTCTAGCCGTGGAGCTCTTGCTCCAGCCCCACAGAATCTCCTTTTTAAACTTGAGTGACTTTCCTCGTGTATCTACAGCTGTTTGTACTATGTGACATGCTTTATTTGATGTTTGCAATATTTGGTCTGATTCATTTTCTTTCAATCTCAATTTTCTGATGGCAAACTTGATTTTACAGCTGTAATCTCATAAGGAGTGGCCTGTCTTTAAAAAGTCTTGATCTTTGATCTGAGCTATTATAGTTGTACCTTGTGGATAATAAGTAGATCTATCTTTAATATCTTGCTATTGTGCCAGATTTTAGTTTGAGAGAGGAAATAAAAAGTCACATTATGGAAGACATCAGTAACAATGTACTTCTACTTTAAATATCCTTTTAACAAATTGCCATTCCACACACCAAATACTATCAGTAACAGGGATAGAAACAAGGTCCTCTTTTCTATCCCTGTTAGATAGGAGGGGAAAGGAGGATCCAGAAGTTTAGTAGGTAAACCAAAGATCATTTTTTATTTTATAATCAGAAAGAAAAATGTTGAAGTCACTTCGTAATCTTTCTCTCTTTTATTGGCAAAATACTTTTTTTGTGGGACTGAAGAGAAGGCTCAGTGGTTAAGAGTACTAGCTGCTTGATGTGCCAGGCTTTGCCCAGGCCCATGGGAGGCCTGCCCCTTTTTGAATGGAGATGGAGGAGGAGTGGATGGGGAAGGGGAAGATGGGAGTCCATGGGAGGGAACAGTTTCACAGGAAGAGAGAAGGGAGGGGAACTGTGGTCAGTATGTAAAATAAATTTTAAAAAGTACTAGCTGCTCTTTCAGAGGGCCTCAGTTCTTTTGCCAGAATGCACATGACCGCTTGTAACTGTCTGGAAACCTGCTTTCAAGGAATCTGACCTCAGTGGACATTGCATGCATTTAGTACATTTACATACATACAGGCAAAGGCCCCATACACTTAAAATATATAAAAAATACTATTTAATTTTTTAAAATACCTTGCTAATTATACTATAAGATACCTTAAATAATCCATTCAAAAAAATGTGTTGTTAGTGTGTAGCACGAATAATGAAAACCCAGAGACAGAAATTGGGGTTCAATCCGAAAACCAGCAGAGCAAATCAGCCAAGCCGCTAGAGAAGTCTTACCTCTACTAAGGCTGGGTGACCACAAACTAAACAGACTAAGCCTCTCTCTCCTCTCATTTTATATTCCCTGGTATTAAAGGCATATGACTCCCTAGGACTGGGGTTAAAGGTGTTAGCCACCACCACCTGGATTTGTTTCTGCCTTGATCTTGTGTAGTCCAGGGTGGCCTTGAACTCACAGAGCTCCGTCTGACTCCAGTGTATCACCTTTGCCTGACCTCTAGTGGCTTTAGCTTTGCCTCTGATCTTCAGGCAAGATTTATTTATCAAAATACAAATAATATACCACTGCATTAGGGAAATCCAAGAGACATAGATTATTGCCATTGGCCTCAGTTATCTTCCAGAAAAGGAAGTTAAGACTCTATTGCTAAAGATACCACATGTGCTGGACACAGAACTTAGAGGAACTGATGTGGATCCGACCTGAAAGCCTCCACCCTGAGGAGTATAAAGCTCTTACAGCAGTAGAAGGTGCTATGAAAGCTGTCAAGAAAGCAGTCAGTCATATGTAGCTATAACGATTACAAACCACAGTGATCATCATTGCAGGATATCCCAAAAGGTCCAATACTTATGTCATGGAGGCAACCAGCAGTCATCTGATATGACTTAAGGCTCACTCAATAGGAGAGAATTAAGATCAGATTTAAGGATTTTGAGTCAAAATCGAGGTCCTTCCCCTGGTGGCGTTCCTTTTGGAAGGTTTAGAATAAGTTATCAACGAAAAAAAACTAACTAAAAATTTAAATCCAAATTATACATTATAATGAGAGACACTATTTTAGGAAGGTAGTGAAAATTCTTGAGTCTTTTCAAACTTTGTAACCTTGACCAACTACCCGGTTCCTGGTGAAGCCTGGGACCTGAAGGGGAGTTTATTCTCTTGGTATTGTGATACACTTTAGTTTGGGAAAAGAAATGGAAAGTCACATTTCCTCTTTTCTAGCTGAATCCTAAATACTTACCTTGATACCCACAGATAGGTGTAGGGCACCCAGCCCCCCAGGCTCCCTCCCCCCCGTTGATACACAACACTTACACCTCAGGCTCGGGGACATTACAGAAGAGGGAATGGAAGGGTGTTGTAAGAGTCAGAGGGCTAAGATGCCTGCTGTAAGATAGTGCCTCCCAAAAAGGAAGTAAAAGGAGAACAGGAAGTGGAGGAGTAGCGGGAGGAGGGTGTGTATCTGAGAGAAGTTGGGGGAGGCATAGAGGTGGAGTATGATCAAATACACTGTGAAATTTTCAAAGAATTAATAAAAGTATTAAAAAATAAAGGGGGATCTTTTGAGGTATGAAATACCATGAATATTATGTCATTGAACATTTGTATAATTTGGATAAGAAATGTTAACTCAAATTCAACTATACCTAACAGGAGTCAGTTTTAAAAGTTGAAGCTATTTCAAGGTACTCAAACATCTGAATATATTGCAGGGTTTTTAGAGCTTTCAATTTGTCTTAATGTTTTATGCTCAATTTGTATTATCTTAATGTCATATCTCAATATTAAGGATTTATAAACCAATTAGTTGGATCCAGTTAATCCTCTTTTTTTTTTAAAGTACGACGAACTTGATATAAGAGTTTTGAGTCAAAATAGAGATACTTCCCCTGATGGAGTTCCTTTTGGAATATTTAAAATAAATTATCAATGAAAAAGAAAACTAAAAATTTAAATCTAAATTATACATAATAATGAGGGACACTATTTTATGAAGGTAGTGAAAATTCTTGAGTCTTTCCAAACATGGTGGCTTTCTTCCAGTAAGGTAGGAGTTCTGGGTAAACGACCTTCTAACAAAAAATGTTATTAATGTAAAAACAGCACGCTTATCTATAGCTTCACTAAAGCCAATGTTAAGTATTAATTCTATCACCTAGAATTATGCCAAGTAAATTCAAACGTAGCGGACAATTCAAAATATATCTAAATGAGAAAAGATTTAAGAAATATAAAATAGAGGATTAGTAAAAATACTGTCCCTGGGGGTTTAAGTCCAGCCACCTGGAGCACTCAGTTGCCGGTGTAGGCAAAGACGGGTGTCATTCACCTTTTTTGAAGTCTCTGTGCATGTGTTCTCAGAAGTTGGCATAAGTTTGAGATGAGACATGCGTTTAAGATCTCTTGAAGGTTTACAGCACAAAAGTTAATTAAAAGTGCCTAATACATTCCCCCCCAGGCTAAAGGAGATCTCGATGTTATTTATTTTTAGCAAATTGACTAAGTTGTTTGGTCTTAGTTCATTTTCTAAGTTCTTCATCTTTCAGGAGTTCAGAGTGGATTGAATTTTTAGGGATCACTTTGGAGTCCCTGATACAATTTTATGATGTCACCTTTTAGTAGAGGTGACTCATGATTCCTTTAAAAATTGTATAGGCCACCAGTACTTATTCTATAATGAGACATGGCCATCTTTCAAAGGGGGGGTAAATCTTAGCTTCTTCAGAACTAAGAGCAGTGTCTTTAGCTAGGCTGAAAGCTTTATTTAATTTAGACATTTAGTGACATTTGTTTATTTATCCATCAATGCAGAAGATTTAAGATAATAAACATAATGAAAATTTTGTACAATAGTCCAAATTTTACAAATAGATTTAAACCTTTGCTCATAAAATAGCTTATGATCATTATGTAAAGTACAACCCGAGTGGGATTATTTTTAATAAAAATTTTCCTATTGTTAAAGTAGTGCCTATCCAGCTTTACCCAATAGAGAACATACAAACATAGCATTGGGATAAAATCTAATCAAGTTTTAACTGGCCTAGTCAGTAAAAGGATAAAACACAAAAGTCTTGGCTATGGAGAGATAGCTAAGAGGTTAAGAGCACTTGTTCATAACGTGGATTTGGTTCCTAGGACCCTCATGGTGGCTCACAACTGTCTGTTACTCCAGTTCCAGCAGATCTGGCACCTTCTTCTAGCCTCTGTGGTGCACATACGTGCGTTCAGGCAAAAATACTTGGAAAATAAAATCACTAAATCTAAAAATTTGTAAAGAAATTATTTAAGAAAACCTTTGATCTCTAAGCTAGTTTTTCTGTAAATAGCATTAAGAGGAAATCAACATTTAAGAAAACAGTTTTACAGAGTATAGAGTTTTGACCTTAGGAATTTTTAATGACCTTTAATTACAGCAACTGAAAACATACTTTGTATCTTAAATATCTAAAAGTTATAAATAAAGGCAAAACAGTGAGCCTTTTCTGTGTTGTAACAAATTTAAATGAGCTATTTCTTAAACATTTAAATCGTATAACAGGCATTTAGAAATTGCTTTTGTTTCAAAAGATGTGTGTGGTGTGGGGGGGAGGGGTAATCAGACATTTCTGTCTTCACCCTGTTTTCATCACTTTCACTTTAGTCAGCTCTCTTCCACCTTTGTAGTAAGCATGTCAGTCATTTAACAGGCATTCTACTCAAATGTTTCTTTTCTTCCTTAAAGCTAAAGGCGGCACAGAGAGTAGTTATTGTCCCAAGTACATTGTAAAAGACAAATCACATTTACGATATATTAAAACACGTTGGGATCAACTGTAAGCCTTAAGATACATTTGTAAGCCTTTATGTAGTTTAAATAAGGTTTGAAATGATCGGTTTTTTTCTTTAGCCCCCAAACTTTAGAGTTATATTTTAACTAGGTTTGAGTAAGATAAGGATCTTGAAAAACCTGTTTTTAAAAGAGCCAGCAGCAGTCAAAACACACCCTTAAAAGTCTACATTCTCTCTCTCTCCCTCTCCCTCTCCCTCTCTCTCTCTCTCTCTTTCACACACACACACACACACACACACATACACACACACATCTTAAATCAGACATGCCAAGAATGGTAATTCTAGAGCAAAATAAGTTTTAAAATGTAAGACAAAGTGGGCATAGTTTTTTTTTAAGCTATGTTTAGGAATTTTAGAGCAGGGAGTTTCTTCTTAAAAAAAAAACAAGTAGATTATCACGAACACATGTAATCCAGCCAGATAGTACTTCTTCGACAAGACACTATAGTTCACACCTCTACATCATCCAGAAGAAAAGTCTAACCAAAGGAAAAAGGTCAAAGGGAAGTGTGTTGTTGAAATTGGATTCCTGTATATCTCTGTTTATGAACAAATAAGCCAAAAAGACACTTACACAAATGGAAATTGTTACTGTAGCATGGAATTTTCCCCCTCTAGGTTTTATGTTAGAGGCCATAATAGTCTTTTCCTTTTGTACAGACTTTGTTCTGCTTGGAGATAACAAGGCAGCATTTGGGAGCACATGAGAATAGGGGGCCAACAGACAGCTCAGAATTTGCCTTTGCTTCTGACAGAACGAACCTCTAAGATTTTCCTAATTTCCTACCTGGTTTTAACATCACCTTTGAACTTATAGTTTCCGAAGCTCTTTTTAAATATAAATTACAAATTTCATTATTTCTTTAGATATATTAAAATTATAATTAAGCTGTCCATCTATAATTCTAGTGTCCACTGAGGACTTCTCACAATTATCAACCAAAGGCAGATGGAGGCCCCGAAACAGATTTTCTTTAACAGTTCCTCTTGAGTTTCAGTCTCCAGTTCTCTCCTGAAAGCTGCCAGCTTCCCTAAGCTAGCTAGAGGATCTGAATTTTGCTTCAGATTCTTATGCTGCCTGAGCTGAAGACAGAGAAGTAACATTAAGCAGGGGAGGTGGCAGAAAAATGCTAATTAAATATTGGAGTGATGGCAGGAGAAAAGGACAAAAGCCATCAAGCTAACAATCAAACATTCTAAAAACAAAAACAGATGCCCCAAAACAGAACACTCTGAAACAAACAAAATACAACAAAGGAAGCACAACCTGCAACCCCCTCCCTAAGTATTGAAACAATCCTTCCAACCTGCTCAGAATAAACCTATTGGGTACTAACCAAAAGATGGGGAGGCCCAGGCCCGACAGAGAAGTTACCAAAATCTACCAGAAGAGACAATGAGGCACAAGTTGGGCACAAGGGTCCTTTGATGGTACGTGGCTCTGGTTGGGGTGACTCTTACAATGAAAATGGACCATCCTTGAGTTCAGGTACTAAAATTGTCCATGCGTAAACAGAGCTCTTACATGAAAGATAATACAAGAGTTTATTCTGAAGCTAAATCTAAGTTACCATGTGCTAGGGAAACAGATTCAGCTTTCCTTAAGTTCCATTATGATAAAGATTTTATGAGCTTTTTATAATGACCGAACAAAGAAAGTCAATTAAAGTTGTTTTTCAGATACATTAGTAGGAACATCAGATAGGTAGATATGCGGGTTACAACAGCTAGTAGGTTGCTTTAAGTCTTTGCTTTAAGCTTCAGACGCTGTCTGAAGACGGTGACGTCCTTACCCTCTGGGTGGGTGGAAACTGGTGGTCTGTGTGTACACTCCAAAAAGTATTGTACCTGATAGCCACAAGCATGTTAGGTCAAAAGCACAAAAAGATGATAAACAAGAGCTGAATAGACTAAAGATGACTTGGGTCTGGACATGGAGCATTTTACCTGTCCTTAATTGTACATATTCTTACACAGTCAGCAATGTAGAATCTACAACATGGGTACTTTTGTTTGCTTTTGGTTTTGTTTACTAGGATCTTAGGTTCACAGACTGAAGATTTAGTCTTGGTTGTCACTCCATGATTCCAATAGCACACATTGCTAACTAGACTTTCGATTTCCTCTGAATTCTCAGGCCGCCTCAGCACAGTCTCAATACAGATTTCCATAACATTCTAATGGAGACCTGTTCCATTGCTCTATGAGGTAAACAGAACTGAATATCTGTTGTTGGTCAGGCATTCATTGTAGGTGCTATTGGGCATTAGCCAATGTCAGATTTAATATTATTGAAAAAGTCAGAATGATGGGAGACCCTTAGGGTCTCCCCTTACCCTTATTTTTTCATATGTATGTGTGTGTGTGTGTGTTTGGGTGTTGTTTGGATATATGTGTGTAGAAGCCTGGAGCTGACTTCAAGCCCTTTCCTCACTTGTTCTCTACTTAATTAGTATTGAAACACGGTTTCCTTTGAACCCAGAGTTCACTGTTTTTGCTACACCAGTTAGCCAGTTTGCTGTGATGACTCCTGTCTCTGCCTCCTGCATGCTAGGATTACAGATGAGCTTCCACATCCTCTCAGCCTTAATGCAGGTCCTGGGGGTGGGAATTCTGGCCTCACACTTGTTAGCGCTTTACTTGCTGCTCTCCCTCCCTAGACCGCTTCCTTTTCATCTCCACTGCAAACTCAAGTATACAAAGTTTGAGCAAGTATGACTAGCTCTTTCCTCCCCACTTTTCTTCAGGCTTCTGAGTGGTGTTCTGAGAGTCTACCATAAAAGGTCTGTTGTATCTTCCTTCACCAGGAAACAGGACCTTGGCCTGGAGAGCTCAGCACAGAATTTTATTCTGTCTTCCTTTCTTACTTGTCATATCCTTCTGGCTATGTGACTTCTTATTTGGGGAAGATTTGGGCAAAAGATGTGACTGAGTGGCTTTGGGTTTCTCTGAGTTAACTATTGTCAGGTTTCATTTTTCCATAATTGTTTTATCATCAGGTAATACAAAAGAAAATTCATAATAACAGTATTTCTATTAGATGAAAAATTGCATTTATTATAATCAATATGTTTTGAAATGTATAAAACAATTTTTGATTACTATATGGAAATTCTCTGAACCACAGCAAATCTGTTTTGTTACTTCCCTTGTTGCTATAGGATTGTAGTTCTTTGCATTTTATACGTTATAGTTTCTGTTTTAAACAATTTTTTTATTGAGCACTGAGTCCTAAATGGGACATGTCTGTCAATACCACTACCACCCAGGCCCAAGGAACACTGTAAGAGAGTGGGCAGGGAGAATGTAAGAGCCAAAGGACAGGGAAGGTGCCATGAAATACCGACATGCAGAAATGACACCGCTTTTGCAATCATGAACACATACCAGCAACAGATACCTGCATAAGACTGGACCCTTCAACATCCATCATGGGTAGAAATGCCCATGAGATTCCACCCCTCCCCAAGGAGCTATTACTGACTATTAAAGGTTCCTGTAGGAGGACGGACCATTCTCTTCAATGGCACCATTTTATTTTCTTTTATTGTCGTCTTCCAATGGGTCTTCAGATGAAGCAAAGTCAAAGTTACCATCGTTTTTCTTTCTGCTCAAAATATTCATGAGCTGATTAAGAAGAAAACAAGAGCATTCACTTAGGTTTTCCTAGGTGTTTCTTCCATCTCAGAATATATGTACTTGGGATATTTGAGTCTGTTAAAATATAGGTGTGTGTATGTGTGTGTGTGCACTCATGTGTGCACACACATGTATGCACATATATGCACATAAAACAGAAATGAACCTAACAGTATGTGCTGGGTTGAGGGTTGATTTGACTTCTAGATTTTTTGGGTTTGACATAGTTGCTCAAGTTTCTTAATCGCTATTTTGACAAATTGGGATGTGAAAAAGATTTTAGAACTGAAACAACATAAATACCCTAGGGCTGCTGTTGACATCACACAAGTTCTGGCTTTCCTTTAAACTTTCACTTCCACAGCAGTGAAATCAATAATAGCCCCTACTTGCAAGGAATAGATTGCTCAGAGGACTGGCTTTGGGCACCAGTGAATGTTCACATGGTGTAGGCAGGAGCTTGATGGATATCAGCTTTTGTTTTCTGACCTTGCTAGGAACTCTAATGGTTGTTTTAATAGCTCATTCCTTCTGTTAGAGGATCTGAAGATCCTACCTTTTTGCTCATGCCAATATGGGGAGCCATGTTAACTCAGAAGCATGCGTGAATATTTTATTAGTATCCTAAATAAAGGGAAAGGGTGAGATTGCAGTGACATTTGGGTTAATGACACAGGCTGAGTAAAATGACGGATGGCTTGCTTTTTCAAGTAATTCATTCTAGGCTTCCTTTAGAAGGGAGCAGACAAAGTTGCCCTGTACATGGCCAACCAGTTTGTAAGTATTTAGGCCGTGCCAACAAGTGGTCTCTTCAGCTTTTGTCTTTTTGGGCAAATGTAAGTGATATGTAAACGTACAGTCACAGCTGTGTTCTAGGAAATTACTATTTTAAAAACTGCATCAGAATGGACTTATCCTGGATTCTGTTGCTTACCAACCCCTTATTAAAAAAATAGGATTATAAAATATCAAGATTTGAGCATGAGAAAAATGTTCAATTCCACTCATCTATCATGAGAGAAATGAAATGAGTCAAGGTCTCATTTCACCCTAGTGAGAAGGTTATCATTAAAAGACAAGAAAAATACTGACAAGGACACAGAGAAATGAGACTCTTATGCTGTGTAATGATAATTTAAGATGTGTTACATTTATTTATGCTGTGAAATATTTGTTTAATGATGCAAAGGTGTGTTGCATTCTTTTATGTTGCATTTGTTTAGTTCTGTGAAGCTGTGTTTGCCTGTCTAAATCTAAAACACCTGATTGCTCTAATAAAGAGCTGAACAGCCAATAACTAGGCAGGAGAGAGAAATAGGCAGTTCCAGGCAGAGAGAATAAATAGGAGGAGAAATATAGGCTCAGTAAACAAACAAACAAACAAATAAATAAAAAGAGGGAGAAGCAACGAGCAAGGAGAGGAGAGGAGGCTATCAAGGACCAGTCACAAGCCAGCCATGGAGTAAGAAGGAAAGAAAGATATATAGAATAAAGAAAGGTAAAAGGCCCA
>LOJH01038403.1:0-15058 GCA_001685095.1 Ellobius talpinus | reverse complement strand
TATGGAATAGAATTGTATATTTATTACTTAAGGGGGAAGGGGAGAGAGAGGGAAAGAGAGAAGAGGAGAAAGGGAAGAGAAAGGGAAGAGGGGAGAGGCACGCCTGCCACAGAGAGCAGGCAGAGGCTCAAGATGGCGGGAGAGGCGGGCAGGGTCACTGGGAGTGGGCGTGGCTTGCCTCTTAAAGAGTCAAAAACCATAACAAATATTAATTTCTTTCCGTTTTCAATAAGTAAATACGACATGCACTAAATTAAACATCATCTTTACATTTTCTTAATAAAATAAAATAAAATTCATATTCTGAAGTCTTTTTATATTATTATATTATATATTGAGAATTAAAATTGTTCTCCAAAATGTTTTTTATTTTAAAATATTAAGCAGTTCTTTTATTTTCATAGGTCTCATTATCTTTGTTTTTATTTACTTGTCACATTCTCATCCATTTACTTATGTACTTACTCATTTATTATTTGAGATATGGTTTTGTGTAGCCAAGGCTGGCAGCAAATTTACTCAGTAGCTGAGGATGACTGAAAAACTGTCTCTCGTGGTGCCACCAAAAAAGTGCTGGGATTGCAAGTTACTCATTTTCACCAAGTCATTGATTATCGCAACTAACAAAAACTAATTAATCAAGTTTTCCAACAGAATTCCAAACTGTAGGCTAAATCCTGGCAACCTCTCTGGCTTTGTTCCTCTGGCTGTTGGGACTTTGCACTCTACTTTTGTACCCGACTCACTCATTAGCACCTCCTAAAGACAGAATCTACTGGGCATAGACCTTACTCATGAATTTTATACCTCTACCCTTTGGTTTGCTGGTTTGGTGTACACTAATATATCAGCCACAAATCTTCATAGTAAAACTCTGAAAATAAGTTCATAGTCCAAGAATTCTAGATATTGTTGTGCTCAATTTATATCAAATCTTATGGACTAAGGTTGATATCAAACAATCAGTGGGATATGACATATCATTATAGGCCTTGCTCAGCACCAACTACCTTTCGCTCCACTCCTCTCTTCTGGTCATAACATCTGCACTATGAAATTTCCCACATGCAGCTTCTGTGTCTGGAATCCACTCCACCACTACATTCATCCCTTCCATCCTTGCGCTCTTCCCATAGCATGCATTTCCAAACAATGATATTTTGAACTGTAGAGATTCTATCTCCTCCCTGGTACACGACCTGAATGACTCTGGACAACTTCTCTAAGTAACCTCCAAGTTTCATTTAAAAAAAAACATCTGACTTATGTTTGTATATTATTTATAGTTCATTGGAAATGTACATGAACAGGATAGGGACTTAAAGGTTTTCTTCACTTTTTAAGGAAATCTAATTCCTGTAAGTAAAGAAATATTGAATGTTTACTAAATGAAATACTACATTATTGAGGGATGATGAATTCACTAAGTAATAGATGTCTGTTGAAGCAATTCCACTGCTTTTAAATTACCCTAATCTTGCACATGAGTAAGCCATGTCTTTAATGCAATATGTAGCTAAAGCCAACAAGAATCATAACTCATACCTACAGTTTCTATCATCACAATAGCTATTCCTTATCTCTCAAAACATTTCTTTATTTACTTCTTTGCCTTGTCCTGTTTGTTTATATTTTTCCAATAGTTCACTTTTTATTCTTTGTGAATTGGAGTCAGCCACATCTTTTCCACAAAGTGCTATTTCCCTTCTACTTAATTTCCATTTGTCTCAACATTGATAGTTTGATTATACTTTGCCTTTATTTTTCAGCATGTAGAGAAAACTAGTGTATACCCCATGTGTAAATGCATAGATATCTAGACCTCTTAATTTGATTACAATTATCTAAGAGATAGATTATAGATTACCTCTGAATTCCTAACAACATTGAGAAAAATATTTTGCATATAAAAGGCATCATATTTGAATTATTGAATCATATGCTAAATTATATTTTCATATCTAATCTCAAATACTGATAATTACATTGTTAGCCTTTGGCAAATTTCCAGAAGGCAAGTATTCAAGAATACTTTCAATCAATGGCATCTTGAATATCTTTGGTAGGTCATATCAATTAACTCTATTACTGACATAACCAACACAGATACAAGGATATAGCCAATCCACCAGAAGAATCTGACTCATTAAGATGCTGGTCTTCTCTTTAGCCTTCAGTGCAAAACAAGCAGGAACACACGCACACAGCACTCAAAGTCAAGGGTTTGGTATTCACTGTGCTGGACAGACTGCAAGATTGTCTGGGTTGGATCCTAGTAGTACGAATTCATGGCTAGATCATGGAATCAGGGCACTAGGGTTGCATGTCTGGGTCCAACATTTAGTAAAATCAGATAGAATGAAGCATTGGAATATGAAATTCAGTGGTTCAGCTAAATCATTGTTCAAGTTGGCAGTTTATGCAGCCCATTCAGAATTGAGGAATTTGAAATTGTCTAGACCACACTTCAGACAGTGAGCCACAAATTCCAACTTAGAGGCAATTCTGTGGTTGCATAACTTAAATTTCTTCTCCCAGAGTCAATGAAAAAAGTACTATAATAATAAATATCTATTAATGTCAGAACTCATTATATAAGTTGATCCATAACCATGTATTATGACAAATGACCAAATTCAGAGGGTACTAAAACCTCTAAGTGTAATCCCACAGAGCACATAAAATGACTAATTAACAGGGGTGTTATTACACAGCCATGGTTTGTCACGTATACACAAACTCTTAAATGCTACATTAAACTTAAAATAATGTTAACAATGCTTATCAAAAATAATCATGTTTGTTTATTGAATACTTATCTTTTTATGAATGGATCACAGGTTAGTCTAAAAATGGCCTCCCATAATTTATTGTATATATATAACCACACATATGTATATACAAATATATTTCTATGAAGATGATGCAAAGCATGTACTAATTTCTTTTTTAATGTTCTTTTAGGAACAGTTGAAATAATTCTCTTATGTAACTTGTTAAATATATTTATCTCTAACAATAAGAAACTGGCATGTCCATGTTGTTAAATATTATGTTCAGATTACTTTACTACAGTGGGATCGGAGAAGAGACACAGAATTAGGAAGACCTGACTAAAAAATAAAAAGTAAAATAAATCATTATTTTCCCATAGAACAACACATCATTGGAACACTTCTTGCTTTGCTAACAAAAAATTGTCAAGAATAATTTATCAAAAAGTAAGTTCAAAATGCATATATGTGAGCAACAGTTCATATATTTTATATATACTATAAAATATGTTATATATATGAGTTATATATATACATTTATATATAAAAAGGTCTGTGTGGATAATTGAATTTTGTTAGGCTATACTAATAAACTATATTGCAATTCAATGACAAATTGAATGAAACTAATTTACTACCCTACCCTTTTCAATATGAAGTGGTATGGTTACATGACTACTAGATTTGAATCTGCATATGGAATGGGCAAAGAAAATATATTTTCTCTATGATACTGACTATATTTATTTAAATTTCTCAAAATCATGCCACAGAAGGAAACACTGTCTTCAAGGACCTTTCTTCCACATTTACTTTCAATAGTAGAATAGTTAGGACAGAGTTTCCTTCCAAGAAGCTTTACTTAATGACTTTTAAAAAGAGAAAGAAAAAAATAACTGTCTAGTAAGAATCAATTTGCTGATGTGCAGTGTGCATTAAAAAATGATGCTGAAATATTGAGTACAACTCTTACTGCATCCACTATTAGAACACAAACTCTACGTTCCCATTCTTACAACAATTTTGTTCTTTCACTCAAGAGGCAAATAGCTGAGGTTGAAGACTCTGGTAAACCGGCAGCTACAAAACAAAACTACTGACATGCTAAACTTATTAATAGGATTAGTTTATTTAATTTTATTAGTGTAAGGAAATATAATACTAAATTATTTGAGATTGTGGCCATATGTTATTGATCAAAACTTTATTAGAGAGTGAATCATATGAAAGAGCTAATTTCAAAGTTTTATCATGCTAAACAGAGCCATTTCTTTCCTCCTTCCTTTTTGGTTCCTAGCCAAGTTTCCAAGAAGAACAAAAGATTTCAGAACAGTTCTGTCTTCATTTCTACACTTTGAGTTTTATAATCTTGAGCAAATGGTTAATATCTCTGAAGGTAACTGCTCTTTCCCTAAAAGCTAATATATTCACATTATGCAATAATGTATTCTTAAGGATGGTTATCTAGCTAGTAACATGACCTGTTAATTCATTAGTAAGAATGAGATTCTTCGCCAGAATTGAGGACAAATGGAATCTAATCCTATTCTTCAAACAGTTCCCATCAGTCTGAAACCCTGTGAGTCTGGCCTTTGTTCTCCATATTCGTATTAGCATTCAGGTGTTCTTAGATCCAACAGTTTTAACATTCTGTACAGCATTCTTATTTGGTTATCCAAGTTTTTCAAATTCCTCCCACAAACCCACTTCATATGCTATCTAAGCACAATTTTAAAATCTCTTAAGGACACCCTCATTGTCCTCAATATGAAGCACACTCCTTTTCTAGTCAGACTGCATATTTTAACATTTTTTTCTCTTCTGCTCCTGATTTTCATGTAAATTTGGCCAATCTGGGCAGTCGCAACCGCACTACTGCCAGAATGTTATAATTTCTTGAAATTTCCTTTGACAAATTCATTAGCTTGTTGCCTTCAAATTCAGCCTCACTCAAATTCAAAGGACTCAAATAAAATGTTGGTGAATTCTTTGCCATAATTTAATGGAAATGATGCCTAGTATTTGAGGAGACAAAGAGCTGTCATTTGCATTCAAACCCATGTGAGTCTGGCTTTTATTCTCTACAATAACATCAGCATTGGGTTCTCTGAGCCCCAAAAGTGTTAGCTTTGTTTTTAGCACTCCAAACCTTTCCTAACTAAATTTTCCAAACTTTTCAAACTTCTCTTCAAACTCCTATCTAAGGTTTTTGATCCATAGCCCCTCTTTTAGTTACAAACTTTTGTAGTAGCTTATGTTACTGTGGAAGAACACCGAAGGAAAACAACTTGAAGAAGAAAATTTGGCTCATATTGAAAGTTTTTGTAGTAAGCTAGGCTATCTAAGTTAGGCACAATAATGGCTAACTTTGATTGTCAACTTGAAACAACCAAGAATCAGATGGGACGAGAACCTCAAAGACAGATTGTTCATACTGAATTGGCCTATAGGCTTATCTTGGTACACCATATTATTTTAGCAAATGTGTAAAACTCCACCCAACTATGGAGGTACCATCCCCTATACATGTGCTCCTAAAATGTATTAAAGGGAGAAAGCACGCTGAATGTAAGAAAGCAAGTAACCAACTAACCCTGTATGCATATTTCTCTCTGCTCTTGACTTTTGATGTCCTATGACTAGTGTTTGAAGCTCCTGTCTTGATTCCCCTATAATAATGAATGTTAACCAGAACTATAAGATGGAATAAGCTAAATGTTTTATGACAAATACAGATAGTAAGGTAGGACAGGTCTACAGCAAGGCAGAGACATAATGATGGAAGAATATAGAAACCAGTGAAGGATAATAAGTGGACTTCATAGTAACTGGGGAGCAGAGATACGGGAAGCAACAACAGACCGGCATATTCCAAAAAGGCATGCCACATGCGACTTTCTCCAACAAGAAATGCCCTACTTTCTGATATCTCATTCAGCTATTAACTCACCAATGAGTTAGCTTTACAAACAAAATTATTAGTGCCATTTTGATCCAACAATCTCTTAATATTGCCTTTGGTACTAAACTTTCAATGTGTGGATCATCTGAGGGCTACTTTATAAGCCTGGTGTTCACGGAGGTCAGATAAGCACTTCAGATCCCTAGAACTTAAGTTACAGATGGTTGTGAACCACTATGAAGGAGCTGAGCCCAAGTCATCTGGAATAGCGATGTGTTCCTAACTGCTGTGCCATCTTTCCAGCCCCTAACTTTTTCTAGTCTTTTAATTGTTATTTTAGTCATTCTCATTCCTTCGCTTCCACAAATGAATTGTAGTACATTCATAAGTATTCAGATGTCCCTTATCTTATTCCAGGGTGTGCCTTAGTGACTCATTGAAATTATAGTGAAAACATGAGTCAAAATGCATTTAACACACCTTATTTACTAAGTATCATATTAACACTTAACTATAAAATAATCAGTTTACCCTCACATGACTCAGGGGTTCAGATTAGTGATGCTGTTCAGCATCTCAAGAGAGTAGCAAATTCATATCACTGTCCTCAGAAAACATTAACATTGGAACAACAATGACTTCTGCTAAATGTATGTTGCTTTTCCATCATTCTGCCATTAAATATTTGCAAGCTGAACATCTATGAAACAGAGAACATCTGTGTTTCTGTGATTCATCCCATTAGAATTCTGATTGGATTTGAAATTTACATGCCCTCACACACAGTTAGAGAGTATGCTGACAAATCAGCCAGGGACTCATCCAAGTGAGTTACCATGGAAACAACAGATTCATTCTTTAAAACAAGCCTTTCCATGTGGGGATACACTCAGTGTGTTGTCTTCACTGTATCACCACACCATGAAATTTTGCCATGTGTTTGAGGCTATGTCACAGTTTTAGAAATTCATGAATATTATTATTTAAAATACATCTTTCCCTAAAGACACATATTTTTAAAGAACATATTTTATTAGCCTCTAAAACAACTACTTTCCAAGGTAAGGTGTCCTCCAAGAAGACACACAATGACAATAAAAGAAGTTCAGAAGTAGGGTTATGTAGTAACAAATATACTACCCTGCACTGATTAGGAAGCACTTCTGAAATCTATTTCAAAAGAAATTGCCAAATTTAATAACTAAAAATAGATAAACCATTCAATTGTTTTGCTTTGCATTTCTTTGTTATTGTTTTTATGTTGTGGTTTGTAGACTTTTTAAAAGTTTCTTGAGAACTTCCTATGATCATTTTTATCATATTTATTCTTTCTCCGTACTCCTCCCTGGTACATCTCCTCCTCCCCACGTCTCTAATTTTCTGCCCTCTCCCCATCAATCTAATTTGTGATCTTCATATATTCTCATATATGTGGGCTGTCACTCAACAATAGTCAGCCTACCAGGGGACCGAATCCTTAAAAGAATGGACTCACTTTCACTCTAGAGCTATCAGTTACTGGTAGCTTCTTAGTTAGGTCGGGGAGTTTGTGCCCTACTTCCACTCTCCAAGGACAATTTTGTCTTGCGCATGCTGGCCCAATTGCTGTGAATTTGCATATGTATCTGCCCTGTTCTGCCCAGAAAGCATTGCTGTTTCATCATCATCCACCATCTCTGATTTTCCCCCACCTCCTCTTCCACAATAGTTTCCAAACCTTAGAAGGATGGGTGTGATATAAATGTCTTATTTTGGCCTGAGTATTTCATTGTCTGGTATTCTCTGTACCTTGACCAGCTTGTGAGCCTCTATGTTAGCTGCTATATACTACAAAATAAAACGTTTCTGATGAGTGTTGACAGATGCACTAATCAATAAGTTCTGGACATTATTAGAAGTATTTTAGAATATTATAAGTTATTCCAGTTTGTTTAATATTATGTCCACTTAGAAGAGTAACAGAAGCCATTTCTTCCCTAGGATTTATAACCTGTCCTGCCACAGGTCCTAGGCCTAATGATGGTTCCAGTAATGGTTTTCAACTTGTAGAGTAGACCCCAACTCTAATCAGGGAGGGGTTGCTTACTCCTATGACACTGCTGCATCACTATTTCTTGTCAGAATGATCATTGTTGCAGTCCACATGGAATCAGACTTTTTCACATAGAAAACAATGGCTGACTTACAAGCCTTAATGAAGTGCCAGCTCTCAGGACACAGTGAAGTCCAGCATGTAAGAAGAGCTCCTCAGAGATGTTGGAGAACTGAATCAGTTCCAGGATGTTTTTAAAAATCAATAATCAGTGACCGAGTTCTATGACTAGTGACTTGTATGTGTGCGCATGACAAAGAACACAAACTTAAGGAAAACAGTTCAGACACACAAATAGCAAGAGCAAAACTTTAGGAAAGAAGAACTTGATAAACAGAGTATTCAGAATATGATATAAAATATTCACATTTCAATAAGTCATAACTTATTCAAAGGAATGGGACTATATTTCCTAACCACAAAAGATTTAAAAATAATGAACAGGAAATGTAGTTAAAGAAACTCAGATGTTGGGTTTATTAGATTCACTTATTTATTCAAAATATGTGTAAAGAAGCAAAATGAGCCTGCTGGTGCAAATCTGTGACCCCCCCACAGCTACTCAGAGGGCTGTGGCAATACAACCTCAGTAACCAGAATGCTTGAATTAAAGACCTTCAAGGCAAGTCTGAAAAACTTAGTGTGACTTTCTCTCAAAATTTATAAATACACATTTAGAAGGATTGAGAGTACAGCACAGCAGTAGAATACTTGCTTAGCATGTTTAGGCCCAATGTTCAATACACACACACAGACAGACACACACACACACACACACACACATGCAAAGTAAGCTCACGAAAAATAAAAGGATGTTTAGGAACAATGTTTCACAAAAATAAACAACAATGAAATTCAAATTAAGAAAAGAAATTTGAGAGACTAGAATGAAAATTAAAATATAAAACATCACAACATAAACAAAGTGACACATTTATCTCAGCAATAAAAGGAAATATTAACTCTGGTAGCAAATCAGCTGAGGTTAGTCTTTCTGAGAAAGACAGAGTCCAAGGGATGTAGAAGTAACAAGCATATCCAACATAGCAGGAGTTTTATGATGGAAAGCTGAAAGAGAAATACATAGAATATTTTAAATATAGGAAATATTTCCCCAATTTAATTTGAAAGAAAATCTTTAGTTAAAAATCACAAGACAGGAGGGGTTTGCCTCAACTTGGTATGCCAGACTTTGTTGACTCCCCAAGGGAGGCCTTACCCTCCTCTGAAGAGTGGATGGGGGTGGACGAAAGTTTCTGTCCCACCCAATCCCATAGCCATTCAGTCCCAAGAAACACACAGAGGCTTATATTAATTATATACTGTTTGGCCTATTAGCTCAAGATTATTATTAACTAGCTCTTGCAACTTAAATTAACCCATAATTTTTGTCTATGTTTAGCCATGTGTCTTGGTACCTTTTCTCAGTAAGGCATTCTCATCTTGCTCCCTCTGTGTCTGGCTGATGACTCTCTGCCTTTTCTCTTCCCAGAATTCTCCTAGTCTGGTTGCCCCACCTATACNATGTTTAGCCATGTGTCTTGGTACCTTTTCTCAGTAAGGCATTCTCATCTTGCTCCCTCTGTGTCTGGCTGATGACTCTCTGCCTTTTCTCTTCCCAGAATTCTCCTAGTCTGGTTGCCCCACCTATACTTCCTGCCTGGCTACTGGCCAATCAGCATTTTATTAAATCAATATGATTGACAAATCTTTACAGTGTATAGGAGCATTATCCCACAAAAGGGGTGGTGTGAGAGAAGGGAACAGAAGGAGAAGTGGGGCTGGTTTGAAAAAGAAAAAAACTAAATAAAAAAATCACAAGACAACAATAAGAGAGGAAAATGCCTATCTGTCATTATTGATGACCACGTTTCTAAATAGAGAGCTCAAAATTAATGAGATAAGCAGAACTGAAGTAGAAGCCTTGCCTGTCCACAGTCTTGTGTGTTTCCATATGAACATTAAGTAGAAGCATTGCATGTCCACAGTCTTGTGTGTTTCCATATGAACATTAAGTAGAAGCATTGCATGCCCACAGTCTTGTGTGTTTCCATATGAACATTAAGGTATTTCTATTTCTGTGATTCATGCCATTACAATTTGATGAGAATCAAATAAAATTTATACATGACTTTTGGTAAGGTAGGCATTTTTACAGTATGAATTCTTCTAAATCCTTTAACGTGGGATTTCCATCCTTGACATCTCATGCCTTCAATTTCTTCTGTGTTCTAAGGTTTTCTTTGTAAAGGTCTTTTATTTCTTTTATTAGGTTTATTTCAGGGTCTTTGTTGATAAATTGTGAATGGCATTGTTTCCCTGATTATGTCTCAGTACATTTGTCATTGGTTCATAGAAAAGATATAGATCTTTGTGTGTTAATTATGTCTGCAGCCACTTTGTTAAAAGTATTCAAACAAAGAGTTTGCTGATAGAGTCTTTAGGATCTCTTATTTACAGAATCATATCACTTGCAAAGAGAGATTCCTTGACCTCTTCCTTTCCTATTTGTTTTTGTTTTAGTTCCTTATCTTAATGTCCCTAGGAAGGTTTTCAAACATTACATTGAATAAGAATGGAGAAAGTGAATTTGCAATTTGCTTTGCTTGCCTTGTTTCTGACTTTAGTAGAAATGCTTTGATTTTTCTGATGTTTTCTGTAACGTAGCATTTCTTCTGTTTTCTGTAATATAGGGTTTTTTCCCAAATTTGCCTTTGTTTAGTTGAAATGTGTTCTTCTTATTCCGTGTCTCTTCTTGATTCATGAAGGAATGATAAATTTTGTCAAAATATATTGAGAACAATTTATTTCTGCCTCTCTCATTTGCATACCATATTGAATTCATTGATCTGTGTATGTTGAACAATCTTGCATCTTTGAATGAAGCCAACTTGATCATGGTGAGTGAGCTTTGTGAAATGCTCTTCTATTCAGTTTGAAAATTATGTTGTTGATAATTTTTGTAATTATGTCCATTAGGGAGATTTATCTATAATATTTTTATTGTTGTATTTTTATTTGGTTTGGGTATGAAAGCAATGTTGCTTTTGTAAAAATTATGGTAGTATTTCTTCCTTTCCTATTTAATATATTAGCTTGAGAATTATAGGTTTAGATCTTCTTTGATGGTCTGGTATAATTTAGTAGTGAATGAGTCTGGGCTTAGGCTTCTCTATGACTTTTATTTTTAGCTATGTGTATGTGTTTCTGTATAATGTGAGTGCAGGTGCTGGTAGAAATCTTCAGATCCATAGAGCTGGAATTACATGTAGTTGAACTTCTCATCCTGAGTGCAGAGAACTAAACCCAGATAGATCCTCGGCAAGTGTAGTACAGGCATTTAACTACTGTACAACCTATCATGTCCTTCTATTTTAGTTGAGATTATTTTCTTAATGTTTTGATCTTGGTGCTTGCTGGAGGCATTAGATAGCCAAAGAAATCCTGAGTAAAAAATATTAATACTAGGGTTATCACTATGCCTGATTTCAGGTTATATAGCCAGAATAACAAAAACAACACAATACTTGAACAAAAACAGACATGTGTATCATTGCCATAAAAGATAAGACCCAGTAGTACAAGTTACAGCCACTTTACTTTTGACAAAAATACCACATGATAAAAAATAGCCTATTAAATAGATAATGTTGGAAATGCTAGATACATAGAGGAATGAAAGTCAATCCCTATATAAAACACTCCACAACAACCAACTCTAAATAAATCCAAAGATTTGAAAGTAAGACCTGAACTTCTAGAACTATTAAATGAAAAAATAAAGAAAACACTTCAAGATATAGCATAGGCAAAGATTTTTCTCAATAGGACTGTAGATGCTCAAGAGTAAGGCCAGTGATTAACCAACAGAATGCCATGACATCACAAGCTTCAGTACCATGAAAGAAACAGTTGAGTAAATAGACAGCCAACACAATGGGAGGAAGATATTTGCTAGCTCTACCTGTGGCAGAGGGTAATATCTAGAACTAGAAAATAAAACTAAACAATAAGGAATCAAGCAAGGAAATCAGTAAATGAGTTAATGAAATGAAAAGTTATTAAAAATGAAATGCAAATATCCAGTAAGCTTATTAAAAAGGCTAGTTTCACTAGCCTCCAGAGAAATGAAAGCCTAAAGTCCATTGAGATTCCACCATCACAATGGCAATCATGAAGAAAATAAATCTAAAACAAAATTAAAACAAATCTAAACACTGGTAAAGCTATCGGCAGCACCATTCATAATATTTAAGTTGTGAAATAGATATGGGTGCCTAGTAACAGTTGAATATACAAAAAATGGAATTTATTCAGTCACAAATAAGTGATGTTATTTGCAAGAAAATGCATGTACCTAAATATAATCTTATTAAATGAGTTTACACAGTCTTGGAAAGTCATTATAAGGTTTTCTTGATTATAATTGAACATCTTGTAAAGATGTATAGAGCCATATATGTTACATGAAAATAGAACTAAAACAGTATAAGGGATCAAAGAACATCCTTAGTAGGATAGAATGGTATGAGAGAATATGCTTACTATATAACATATAATGACATGAAAATTTTTAAATAAAAATGTTGCTCTGAGCATAATTTCAAGATTCATCCATTTAATCATAGATAGTATCTCTTCCTGGTAGCTGTATGCAATACTTCCAAGGTTGTGTAAACATTCTGCATTTCTTCTGCCTATTCACTTGTTGATAGACATATATGTTGTTTCCATATTTTGGCTATTGTGAATATTGATACAGAAATATACAGTTACTGGAACCTTTATAAAATCTTGATTTTAATTCTTTAGATAGACATTAAAGAGTGAGGTTGCTATGTTACTCAGCAATGATAATTTTAAGTTTTGAATAATTGAGGTGTTGCCTTGTATAGTTGCTAAAATAGTCTGTACTCTCATCAATAGTGTAGACATGTTCCCACTTCTGCCTATTCATACCAAAATGGTGTGCATTTTTTACTAGACATCCTGAAAAAAATATTTTATCAGGATTTTCATTACTATTCCTCTGAAAACTATTAATGACAAACAAAGTTTTGATAGATTTATTAGTCACTGTCATGTCATCATTGGCAGTTATTTTTGTTAGACCATTGTCATGAGTTTTTGGATTTTTGTTTTTGCTTATTTTTCATGACTTGTCTTTAGTTACATACTTTATTGATTAGCCACTATTCTTATATATAACTTGAAATGTGTATATCCTTTTTGTTGTTCTCTCATTGCAAAGAAGTGATAGCATTGTGATCCTTCCCTTGGTGCCAATCTTGAAGAAAGATTTGGGTTATACTGGTGAGGACAATGATAAGTTTAGGCCTTTAATATTAGGGCTTTATTGTGTTGGGGTAACTTCTTCCAATTCCTATTTTGATAAAAATTTATGTTTTATCATAAAAGGGAATTAAGTATTAAAGTAGTATAGGTGTTTTTACTGAATTGATTGATATAATCAGATTTTTGAACATTTATTTTGTTAATGTAGCATATTACATTATCCCATGTTCACCTGGTAAAATGCACTTGTACCCCAGGAAGCGTTCTCCTTTAGTCACAGTGTGTAATCTCTCTAGTGGTCTAGTACTTTTTATTGTTGTTGTTTTTTATTGTTTCCTTCTTTATTTTTTGCTAATATTTTATTGAGAATTTTTAACTAAAATTAATGGGAAAAGCAACTCGTAATTTTCCTTGTTGTGGTACTGGAATTGGTAAGACTATAATGCTAGTCTTGTAAAATGAGTGTTTTCTCCATGTTTTTTGAAACAATTCAAAAAGGATTGACTTGGATTTCCCCTTAAAAGTTTGGTTGAATTCAAAAGCAAAGCAACTCATCATGGACTTTACTCCATTGGGAGATTTTTGTTACTAACTCAAATCTATATTATGTAAAGGTTTTTGGAGACTTCCTAGACTTTCATTATTTAGTCTGTGAAGGTTGTATGTTTTTAGAATTATTCATTTATTCCTCTAGGTAATCTAACTTGTGGATATATAATATAGCTTTTTTTAGTCTCCTAAATATCCTTCAATTTCCATAGCTTCTGTTGTAATGTCTCTTTCATTTGATTTATTTGAATCTTTATTCTTTCCTTTTGTCTCTTTATTGACTTTTTTCATCTTTCTTTTAGCTCTTTCTTTCTCATTCTTCCTTCCTTTCTTTCTTTGGTTAGGCTGTTTGTGACTTTTTATTTTCTTTTCAAACAATTCCAGGTTATGTTTAACTTTTCTTTGTTTTTAGTTCTTCTATTTTATCTCTTTCTAATCTAACATTTATTTTATTATCCTTTCAATTTCTTATGCTGTCAGTTTTGTGCTTTCTTGTCCCATGGGGATAAAGTTAGGTTTTTCTGTCTCTGTGTGTTCATTTATATAGACATCATTCTTGGTACGACTTTGCTTTCATTTGCATAATGCTTCTGACCCTTTTGATAGTGTGATTTTATCTAGGTGATAGTAAAAATGTAATACAGTTGCTAATCTATCAAGAGCTGCAAAATGTTTAAATATATTCCAATCTTTTCATAGTGTGCATGGATTCATCTTCTTAAGTCAAGGCCATCTCCAAGTCACTTAATAAAATTTTTATATTGTTTCATTTCAATGTATTTAGCCCTTCCCACCAATTTAATTATTCCCTATGTTTCTGGCTTACATCCTCTCTTCTTTGTCTGCTGTTAATAATTATAATAAATTTTCAGTTCAATTGTCAAATTTTTCAACTCTAAAGTCATTTTTAAATATATATATGTTTAACTATACATATATATTATTTTTAATTGACACATAGTAATTGTACATGTTTATGTGGTACAGTGTAATAAGTATTATGTGTATATACTGCTTAATGACCATATCAGATACTTATCATAGATCCTTTATCTCCTTTGGGATGATTTAGAATCATCTATACTAGTCATTTTTGGAATATGTAATCAGTTATTTCAGATAACTCTAGTTATCTACCGTTCTGTAGAAAGTTAGAAGTTGTTCTTCTTACCAACTCTATCCTAGTGTTCATTTAACAATCTTCCTTCCAAACCTTCTAAGTACTACATTTTTCTGTGGTATAAGGATAGATATTTAAAATGTAGCTAGGAATTATGCCGGTTTAGTAAATGGTGGTTGTAGACTCTTGCTCCAGCGAGCGCAGCCTGGATAGCCAAGACTGGCGGGGGGTGCCGGGACTGAGATAGGGAGGCTTCTTTTCAGGTGGAAAAACAACCTTTATTTTGCCCAGCAACCTTTTATACCTCTACTCCTTCTGTGGAGCCC
>LOJH01038402.1:2126-12909 GCA_001685095.1 Ellobius talpinus | reverse complement strand
AGAGAGAGAGAGAGAGAGAGAGAGAGAGAGAGAGAGAGAGAGAGAGAATGATATAAACCTCTGTGCCACACTATGAAACGGAGAAGATCAATGAATAAAGTGTACCTATGTTTCTGACTTCCCTTTCTTTTATTCTTTCAGGAAACTGGCATTATATCGGGTCTCCTGTAGGCCCAGGCTGGCCTCAAATTCAGTATGTAGCCAAAGAGAAACTTGATTCTGGTCCTCCTTCATCCACCTCCCCAGTCCTGGAATTACAACTGACACCCAGTTTGTGTGAGGTTGGGTACTGAACCCTCAAGCATGCTAAGGGAACACCAACAAGCCAGCCACACCCCAGCATCCTTCTTTTGTTGTTGGTTTTGTGAGAAAGGCTCTTCTCTGTGGTCCAGACTGGCCTTGCCTATGCTATCCCCAGTTTCCCTAGTGCCGCGATTATAGGAGCTTCCATATCTAGTTTTTTTCTTTATTCTTTTCTTTTTTGTGCACATGAAATCCCTATGGATCTTTGAGGGGGTTAGCTGTATAATTAAAACAGTCCTTGATTACAGTTATCCAGTTCAAAATTAAATAAAAGCAGGCAAGTAATCATGGGTCTGAAATGTAAAGCAGTGGAATATGGCAGTGAACTGGAGCCCTGCCTCATGGACGACAAGTTTGAGACATGAGGTCTCTTGGAAACAACAGAGATGGGAGAAGATATGGGCACTACCTGACCGTCCCTCTGGAAATCAGAGCTGAGTGATGGGGGAGAATGTGTTCTCTCTCTTGTTATGGGTTCCCTGGTCTTCACTTGGAGGGAAGCTGGAGGTAGGGGAGCAGAGGGAGTTAGGAATTTGGAGCCCCCACCTGTGTGTACATGGGGAAGGGGACTCAGAAGTGACTTCTTTGAAACTGCACCTGTGACAATATTAAATGCTCAACCCCAGAATGAACACTGCATGGGCAACGTTCCGTTGTACAATGTCCTGGTTAATCTGAGCCATCTTGAATCCCTGGTGACTGACTAAAATAATGTCCAAATCGCACACCAAAATTAACCAAACCCAAAGTCTATACGACTCAGTGAATGTCTATGTAGTTAGAACGGACATTTGAAACGGACAGAAACTTCATACCATATTTTACACTGTCAGGATTGAATATGTTTTCTATACTTGCCCACTACTCAAACAGAAACTCCAGGACAGAATTAGAACTAGAAAACTGGTAGCTTTTCATCCTCTGGCACAACTGTCCTCCTCACTTGCACTCAGCCCTGGTTAACTTTGCTGGGTGCTGTTTTCATTTAGTTTCGAGTTTTTTTTTAAATAATAAGGTTTGTAGACTTAAATATAAAATAAGACTTAAAAAGCCATAACCAAATCATTATATTCTCTGTGGCACAGTGCAGTCCCAGGTTGGCTGAGATACAGCAGATGTATTGTGATTCGCTAGTTTATTTTCAGAACATCCCTCAAGTTCACGCCATGATTTTATTGGCTGAAAATGATATTCTCTTCATTCTGGAAAACAGAGGTGTCCAGTTGAGCCAAGGTCACTCTTCTGTGGGGCAGGTGTCACTGCCCCCATCACTTTCTGAGCTCTCTTCCTCCTCCGCCCTTGGCCTGCAGATTCTCAGGAGCAGAAATTGCTTCTCTTTTTTCTGATAATATCTAGCATGGAGAAGACTATCAACAAATATTTGGGAATTGTGAAAAAGTAGGCGTGGGAGAACAATGGAGGAGGTAAATGACAACAGAAGGTAGAAGCCACTTGCTTAGGAGTCTTGACAATTTCCATGCTGTGCAGGCCAGTTCATTAGAGGTCATCATCGAACCAGGCTGCATGATCCTTGTTCCCATGGTACCAGCTGGTACTGTGATCAGGCCCAGAAGGTAAGACTGGTAATTAAACACAAAATGTGGGTCAATTATATAGCTAATTGGCTTTTATTGACATGATACTAAATATAATGAGTACTAATTGTTCTATAAGCCTGGAATATAAACCATGCCACATTTACTTTTCTTTAAAAAGGATGTATTTATTTTATTTCCTGTGTGTAATTAGTGCCTACAGAGTTCATATGAGGGTATCAGATCCCCTGGAACTGGAGTTATGGATGGCTATGAACCAGAAGTGGGTGCTAGGACTTGAACTCAAGTCCTCTGAAAGATCAACAAGTGTTTTTAACCTCAGAAACATTTCTCCAGCCCTACATTTGACTTTCTAAATAGCAGTTAATGAAGGTCTGCCTTGACTACGTGTAGTTGGACTTAATTGCAGATGCCATTGTCATCTTAAGGCACACTGATTTGTGTCTGAGAGAGCAGAGTGAGTTCCCAATGATTTGCTCTCCAGGTTAATTAAGGGGAGCCTCTGGCCTTCGGCTTTAGAGGTCCACGGAGGGAAACTCATTTTTATCCCTTTTTTCCCCAAAGCACTAAGACCTTCAAAATGTCCCATGATGAGCCTTAGACATGGCCTGTGACTCCCAGAGTCACAGCTTCCTGTTGGGGTCCTAGACACTCACCCATGCAATTGGAGGCACTGCCACCTCGGGGGCACTGTTTGCAATAGGTTGAGGTCCATCAAGCCGCTCACAGGACAACTTCTTGACATTTTAAATGAGGGGAAGATATTAGGAGAGCTTCCTATTCAATTTCTTTCTGAGATCAAATTCACCCACTTTGAAAGCTGTCCTGACCCATAGGAAGAAGGAAAATGACATTTTATTTTGTTTTGTTTTTCCCCAAAACTTTCAACTATTTAAAAATTTAAATTAATAATCACAAGTGCTATGTATTTATGAATTATAATGTGATATTTTACACTTTTTCTGTATATATCATGCTTTTTTTTAAAAAAAAATGAGTAAGCATCCATCCCCTCAAATGATTTCTTCACGGAAAAGCCATTAAAACCCCTTTATCATCACTATAGTCACCTACTGTACAACCAAACACCAGATTTTTGTTCTCCTACCTAGCTATAACTTGGTACCTGTTATACAACCTTCCCTATCTTCCAACTTCTCTAGTCTGCTCCGTCTCTAGGAGACACTGTTAGACTCTCAGCTGCTTTAAGAACAACTTTTTAAGAGTGTCTAACCTGGAGTGGGCTCATACGGCACTTGTCTTCCTATTCCTGGCTTATTTCACTTAACAGAATGACCTTGAGTTCCAACTGTATTGTTAGTAATGATTGCCATTTCATCCCCTTTTTTTTTTGCCTTAATTGTATTCCATTGTGTAAATTCGCCATGCTTTTCCATTTGTTCAAAGATTAGCTTTTTATTCATAAGTAGTAAAAATCTATTGATACATGAATATTCAGATCCTGGGTTGAGGTGATGTAGATCTACACAGAGAGAGACTGGCTAAGTGCAGGGGATAAACAAAGACGATGAGGCATTTGGAAGCAGAAACACACACTGGGTCTTTACACAGCCTGTTTACTCTCTTGATGTTCTTTCTACTCCATAAACAGGTCGCGAACAGGTGCTACTCTTACAAATATTAAACTGATGCCTTTTATATTTTCACAGCAGGGTATCTGGTTTGAACTTACTATCTAGGTTAGGCTGGCCTTGAACTCCTGGTTCTCCTGTCTCCACCTCCCAAGTGCTGGGATTCCAGGCATGCCCAGCTAGATTGGTGCATTTTAATTCTCATCTTTTTGTTATTTGACATCTGATCTATTTTCCTAAGAAACCAAGTCAAAAGGGCATAATAGAGAGAGCCCTCTACTGGTTTTTGACTGAAGGGAAAGAAGGCTTGTCTAAGTTCCTCTCAGTCCCTCAAAGAACAGCTTATCCTAGCAGGTTATAAAGTACCTTTCACCATTTAAAGTTTTGTATAAAAGGTCAAAGTGTTAAATTTAGACAAGGATTATATTTTCCGAGCTAGTGAATTTGGAGCCCAGAGAGAAGGAGGAGCAGGAGAAGGGCTAATGTGGGTTTCTAGCTCTCTTTATTTGGATTCGGTCCCCCTGAAAGACTAAGTAGATGGAGTTGTGGACTATCTAGGCCTGGGGTCTCTGCTGCTGCTCACCTGGGAATGGAGGAGCAAGTCTCTTTGCTTGTGCCCAGCACCATCAGGCAGAGAGGAGGCAGAGGGCATCCAGAGTTATTCATGACATGCCTGATGGGTGTTGCTAGGTCTCCAAGGGGCCACTGTGGGAAGCAAGGAGTCCAACAGCAGGGATCAGGTAGGGTTGCCGGCATCAGAGTTAGAGACCATGTAGCAGATGGCGGAAACTCAGCACTGGTAAATCCATTGACAGCCTAGGGGAAGCCCGGGGCACAGAAGAGTTTAGGCCCTGGCTGGGCTGAGCAACATCCGCCTCAAGGACATCAGCTGTGCATATTGGCAACAGACACCGCTCGATGCCCAGGGATCACTCAGCCAGCCTTCCCTGGTGGGCCTCAAACAGCCGCTTTGCAGCTGGTCCAGAGAACAGCAGGGCAGTCTGAGGCGCAGGCACCCAGCTGCCCTGAGGTCACTGGGCTGCTCTGTCCACCCGCGGACATCAAGCCATGCTTCTGGAGAAGACACAGAGAAAAGAGAAGCACGGAGTGAGGGGCTGGATCACTCCCATAGACTGCTGGAGTAAACGGTTCTGGATCCGCAGGCAGAGATTTGGTTATTGTTTTCCCGCTTCGTAGCTAACGGGGCCAAATCAAATCAGACGCCAAGGGAGCCAAGGAGCAACGCAAGCGCATCTCTGCCTGTGAGGGTTTGCACTCTGTCTTCGTCATCATGACGCTGGAGACGGGAGCAAGGCCCACTTGTTTCTATTTGTACAAAGACAGTGGCCCATAGAAATCCGCCAGTGTTTCCCGCTTCATCCAGGGGGTGAGGGGAATACAGTAGCGTTTTTTTTCCAAATCTTTCCACTATGATGGAAGCAGAGAAGAGAGAGCTTGTATTTGCTAGGGTTGTCACAGTGTGAGTTATAGCATGCCGCTGTGGACAGAGTATTTCTATAAGGTCCTGGAAATAAGAAAGATAATACAGGTAAGGGTTGCATTCTATCTCACACATATCCGTGCTGGTCTTGACACTAAAGCCATGATAACATCGATAAGCTTGAAGACCCACAGTGTTGGCCCCATGGCTTCAGTCCTCCTGTTACCCCAGAGGGCTGTGAACTCTTGCGAGTGGCCCAGGGAGAAAGATCATGAGGATTCAGTGTAGAAATTCAAATCCCAAATCTAGTGAGTAGAGAGAAACCCTCCTCCCCAGGAGCTTGCATCTGCTGTGAAACAGTGCCCTTTCTTGAGCTGACACAGTTGGCCTTGATCAAGAAGGCAGGAACCAGCCACCATAAGGCAGGGCAGAATTTCTCGTCTTGCTTTCCCTAGCCTCACATGGCTGAAGGACTTACTCCTCGCACCCCTGATTGTTGCTGGCTCCTCAAAGACTATGGGATGAGCGCAAGCTGTGCAAGGAGGCCAGACTTACTTGTGGGAAGTCTGCTTTTACTTCTGTTTTCTCTCCCTCTGTGTGTGTGTGTGTGTGGTAGTGTATGTATGCATGTGGTATATGTATTTATGTGTATATGGTGTTGTATATGCATGTGGGGCAGGTGGGAGGGGTGTGCATGTGTTTGTGTGTGGTGCTGTATATGCAAGTGTGTGTTGTGTGTATATAGCATCTATGGGTAGTATGTGGGGGTGGAGGTGTGTGTGGTGCATGCATGTGTGTGCATGCATATACAAATGCATATTTGGAAGGCAGAGGAAGGGAAAGAGCATCTCCAGCTATTAGTTTCTACCTTGTTCTCTTGAAACAGGCCTCTCTTGCAGCTTTTCAGCTAGCTTGACTGCCAGACAACAGTAGCAATCCCCCTGTCTCTGCTCCCCTCAGGACTGCATTACAGGCACCCGAGGCCACCTTGGCATTTTATGTCGGTTCTGAGGATCTGAACTCAGGCCCATAAGCTTCTTTCCAGTCCTCTTGCCTTGTTCTTGTGATTAAATTTGAACTGCTAAAAAAAATACTGAGGATAAGTTAGAGTGAATATAATTTTTCTGAGAGCCTTTTGGCTGCTGCCAATGTCCTTACTAGAGAGTAAGCGGGTGTGCTTGAACACATGCATCCTAAGAAGCTGGACCATCACACAGACCCACCCACAGCCCTCATGACGGATTCACATGGCGGCAGTGTGTGTGTGTGTGTGTGTGTGTGTGTGTGTGTGTTGGGAACCGTCAACATGACCAGAGGAAACAATTTCAATTCAGCCCCAGGCCTCTCATGGTTGAAGTTCACAAGAAGCGGTGCCAACTCCCACTCTCTTGGCAGACAAACTGTGCTGACTTCAGGCCTGTTGAGAGGGTGAAGCTGGTTTCTTAATTTTGAAAGAGATTTGCTCCAAGATGTTTGCATTATTTCAATACTGCTTTTCCTATGGAATAGGGTTAGTGGGGTGGGAGTGGAAATCCTTTCCTTGTTCCTGATATTTTCCAGAGATCAAAATTAAAACACAATGTGCTGAAAGTAATCAGCAAGCTTTCAGAAGAATTGCATGTACTCTTGCTTTCTATAAAAACCCACACAACACGTTTTTAACCTTTAATTATGTGCAGTCGTACACATAGGAGAGCTGGAGATTTCAGTCTCAGCAGAGATTCGCTTCCCAGGCCTTCTCACTTGAGCAGGTATTGTTCTCAGGACTCATCAGCACCAGTGCCTTTCTATGGGCTCATTTATACTGGTCCTGGGGAGTTAAAAGAAGTAAATTCCTGTCTTAAGAAGTGGGGCTGGTGAGGTAGTTCCTTGAATAGAAACTCTGGCCACCAACCCTGACAACCTGCGTTTGGCCTGACAACCTGCGTTCCTGAGTCCTACATGCTTCAAGGAGAGAACTAACTCTGGAAAGTTGTCCTCCGGTCCTCTGGCCTCCAACATGTATGCTGTGGCACTTGTGTACATGTCACATGCACACACACACACAAGTATATAAGTTTCTGTGTGATGGTTCTAACATGGACACAGATTTTGATGATTTTGATCATCCATGCATCCATTCACATAGTCCTAAAGTCATGTGAGCCACATTCACTGCTAACATGAGGCTGGTCCAGAGGGCAGAGCCCTTTGGGAGGCTTCCAGTCCAGAAGGAGGATGCATGCCCGGAGGGTGAAACAGACTGGTAGGTGATGCCTGAGGACATTCCTGTCTGTTTCCTTTGGTATAAAGGGACAGGGTGACACTCACCCATGTCACATGAAGCCAGCAGAAACCAGTCCCTCTGGGAAGTGGGGTCATGTGTCTGAATGGCACAGGATCCCAGGGACCTTTCTTGGTGATCCCTTTCAGATGCCACTCCAGGAGTGGCTGCCCCTCTCTCTGTACTCCTGCTCATGGTCTCCAGGACCTCACGTTGTCCTCTCTGTCCCAGCATCTCCTCGGCCACAGGGCTGCACCCATTCACTGTGGCTGCTTGCTCTTGTCACCCACTGACTGCCCTAGGAGATGGGAATAATCTCTCTTGTGACCGTGATCTTCTCCGATTCTCCTGTAGTGACTGCAACATTTATCTTTGTTGGTTATTATTATTTTGAATTGTAGGGGTCAATGCCACTGTCACACCAGCCCTACACTCTTTTTAAAGAAGAGTCCACTTCCTTACTCTGCATTATCCTTTCTTATATTGCTGGACTCAGTTTTCTGGGGTTTGGCTGTGGATTTTTGTGCCTGCATTCAGGAGAACATTGGCCCACAACTTTTATGTGTAATGTCCCTACCATGATGGTGTCTGAAATTCTGGGTACATAAAGTGACCTGGAAAATATTAAGTTAATTTTTATATTCTGAAAGAGTATCGTTATTTCTTTCTTAGGTATTTGGGAGAATATAGCAATAAAAGCACCAGGGCCTAGAGCTCTTCTTGTTAGTGTGTAAAAATATGAACTGAGTCTCTTAAATAGGCCTAGAACTTCTCCAGTGACTGACCCTTCTTTGGTGGGCCGTGGCAGTTTGTATCCTTCAAGGACTTTATCCATTTCATCTAAGTTGTTCTGTGTGTAATAGTTGTGAAGGTAGGATCTCATGCAACCCAGACTCACTATGTACCCGAGGCTGGCCTCAAATTCTTGGCCCTTCTGTCTCTACTTCTTGTGTGCTGAGATTATAGGTGTTTCTCATCATGCCTGCTCAATCATAATATTTTATTAATATTATTTATTTTGCTTGTTTTATTTCATTGTTTGTGGCTCCATTTCCAGGGGATCTGATATACTCTTATGGTCTTCACAGATATGCATACATGTGACATACATTCATACAGGCACACACACATACACATACAAAAAGAAAATAAAAATAGCTTTAATAAAACATATCTGTACTCAGATTCCTTTTTTAAAAAAATGTATATATTCAAATTTGCTTACAAAATACCAAGTTTCCAGAAGGGCTTTCATACATTCATGGCTTTAGGTAACCCTACCCTCTTCCTCTGCCCATTTCCCCTTCAACCTTTTTGTTTGGCTTTTCCTTTTGGGGGGGGCAGGGGACAGGGGCTCTATGTAGCTCTGGCTGTCCTGAAACTCTCTGTAGACCAGGCTGTCCTTGAACTCACAAAGATCCACCTGCCTCTGCCTCCCAAGTGCTGAGACTAAAGGTGTGACCACCATAACCTGCTCTTTCCCTTCAATTTTGTACTTTTGGTTGTGAGCCTGGCCTTCAACGGCTGAGCCGTCTCTCCAGCCCCCACCCCTTCAATCTTTAACCCTCAGTATTCCTCTACATTTTCATCTCTGCTGTGTTCGCTGTCCCCTGCCCTTCATTGGGTCCTTCCAAGCTACCTGATCTTCATAGACACAGACAATCAAATACAAATTAAATACATCATTATAAAAATTTCAAGCTGGGATTCACGTTCTCCTTGGCAGCTGTAGGATCATCTCTGATGCTGGAGGTTTCTGCCAGCTCCCATCTTTTCTTAGCTTACTCTTGATGGAGTTTGCAGTTTTATTGATCACTTATAAAACAAGCTTTCAATTTGCTAATATTCTCTATTATGTTGTGTTTTCAATTCCCTTGTTCTTGCTCTTGTCTATATCATTTCTGTCCTCTGCATAATTTGGGTTTATTTTGCTTCTGCTTTTCAAATTTCTTGAAATAGAGGCTCTGAGCACTGACCTAAGAATGACCTTCCCCCCTTCTCCTTTTCTCCCCTCCCTCTCTTCTTCCCGCCCCCTTCTCTCCCTTTGTCCCTCCCTTTCTCTTCTCCCTCCCTCCTCCTCCTCCTCCTTCTCCTCCTTCCTTCCTTCCTTCCTTCCTTCTTTCTTTCCTTTCTTACTAGGATTTCACTATGTAGCTCTGGATGGCCTGAATCTCTAGAACTTGTCCCAGCATCCTGGGAGAGCTGGGATGAAGGGGCGCACCGCACACCTGGCCTCCCCCTTTCGGATGCAAGCCAAGCTTTTCAGGCTGGAAGTTTCCCTCCAGGCCCTGTTTCAACACATCCCGCAGAATTTGGATTTTTTTCATTTACTTTAAAGTATTTTTAAAATCTCTCTCCTTTTTATTCTGTGATATCAGGGACTATGTTGTTTAAATTCTAAATATCTAGAAGTTTTAGATATTTTTGCTGCTGATTTATTGTCATAAAATATCTTATTTTTAAATTCATATTTCTTTCATTTATTTATTTAAGGAAATATTTTTATGGTTTATTTTTTCATTTTACGTGCATTGGTATTTTGCCTGCATGCATGTGTGTCTGGTGGCTTCTGATCGCTGGCACTAGAGTCACAGACAGTTGTGAGCCTCCACGTGGGTGCCAGGAACTGAACCCATGACCTCTGGCAGAGCAGTCATTGGTCATAACCGCTGAGCCATCTCTCCAGTCCCTTATATTTATTTCATTTTTAAAAACATTTCTCCTTGTGTGTGTTCATGTGCCTATGTGCACACGAGTGCAGGTTTTACAGAGGTATCGGGCACCACCTCCCTGGAGCAGGTATAAGCTGTTGAATATGGGTGTTGGGCCCTGGGAACCAAGTGGGTTCTCTGAAAGAGTAGTTCTTGCTTTTAAAGGCTGAGCCATCTCCCCAGCCCCTTACTTATTATGTATTTATTTGTTTGTTTTCAGTACATCCTGACCAGTTTCCCCTCCCTTCATTCCTCCCGCACACGCCCTGCCTTCCTCTCCCCCAGATCCACTCCTCCCTTCTTTCCCTACAGAAAGGAGCAGGCCTTCTGGGAACACCCACCAAACATGCCAGTCCCTTGTTTTTAACAGATACAAAAATCCCCATAAGTATTTTATTGATGTATTCTTTTGCATTCTCCCTTTTCAAAAGTGAGTTTGCTCAGTTCTTCTTATGTTCCATCTGCATTGGTTTTCTCTGCTTTAGTGGTCATGGCATTAGGACACCACTACAGCCCACATCTCAGGGCTCAGACCTGCCCTAAGCAATCCTAGATCACAGTTCCAAATGCCCAGAGAAATTTCTGACTGCACCAACCTGCTGTGGCCACATCAAATTAACAAGGCCCTTGTAATAAATTTGGAGATAAAAGCTGTCTAGAAGGTGTACCCTTCTGACTAACTAGCACCCCAAATTCTAGCACACTTATTCAGCAGAAACTTCTGCTGGATTTCATAATTTTAAAAAGGATGAGAATGAAATCGGTCCCTGGACTTTGGAAGAGCAAGGCTCCTCTCATGATTCCTCGCAGGTTAGCTTTTATTTCTCGAGCTGGATTGTTCAGGGAGTCAACAGAGAGACAGAGCAGTTTCCTTGAAGCACCATTTAACCAGAAGCTGGGCGGTGTGCGCGCGCGCG